>CAMXCT020001383.1:122492-147492 GCA_947184155.2 Cladocopium goreaui | reverse complement strand
CGTCAGTGGGGATGATGACATTTCCAAGTGAATGGGAAAATAATCCAAATGTTCCAAACCACCAACCAGATAAGGTTTCCATCCCATGATTATAGAGCTTCGACTTTCAACCATCCATTTGGTGGTGGATAGGTGGAACCAATTCAGCTGTTGGAGGTATAAATACCAGTATAAATATCTTTGTTGAAAACGATAACCACCATGTTTGGAGGTGGTTACTTCGCTAAAAGTCCTCATCTTTCTACCTCCCAGAGTACACCCCAACGTCTGGTCTGAGTCCCTGCTTCAATGTTTCTGGCTATATCCCCGTTTTGGGGTCCCTAAATCACAGTCTTGCTTGCTTTCAATTGTTCATCAAAACCCATGTTTGCTCATGAAATCATAACGGATCGTCATTGTCGGTTGAATCATTGCAAATCGTCATTTTTCTTGCTTGAATCAGAATAAATCACCCTGTTTCTTGGTTGAATCATAATTACCATTGGTTCAATCATCATAAATCACCATGTTTCTATGTTGAATCATCATAAATCACCAAATCACCATTTCTGCTTTGTTAAAATCATCAGAAATCTCCATGTTTGCTGCATCAATCCCGCAGCGAAATCGCCAGGCAACTCCTCCCAGTCGTTTCGCCCCCGCGCCCAACCTCCGGGACCCTTGAGATGTCGCCGCACGCAGAGCCAGCTGGAGGCCCATTCGCCCACGGGCATGGCGGAACGAAACCTGGGCACATGGCGCTGGTTTCGCCAGGGAAGTCACCATTCCCATGATGGTTTCACTGCTGTTTCACTCATCAAAATGGCTATGGATCAATACCTATTAATACCATTAATATAGGGGGTTATTCACATCCATATTAACCCAGCTATTTTGATGTGAACTACAGGGGTACTATAGGTTTTGACACACTGCCATATAATTTTGATTTCATAGGGATATAACCATCTATAACCAAAGTCACCATTCCCATGATGGTTTCACTATGTTTCACTCATCAAAATCATGTTTTTTGCCCATGAAAATGCTGGTTGTGGCCCTGCGGCTGCGCTGTTGTCTTGCTGATTTCCACGGCTCCTCCAATAGCTCATCGGAACGGTGCGCGCTAAGTCGCCGTTGAAGGTCCGGTGTGTATGTTACATTTCACCTGGATATGAGTACCCTCTGGTTATGTCAAAATAGCTATTGAAAATGGCCATTTATAGTGGATTTTCCCATTAAAAATTGTGATTTTCCATTGCTATGTTAGTTCACCAGAGGGTAAATTTGGATTTCTTTGGAGCTGATCCGACAGTCTGAAAACATGTCATGCAACCGGCAGGCTGTTTTGCTTCTGGCCCCTCCTTTGCGTTTCACCCAACCGAAACGGATGGGTTTTTTGCAGCTTGTTTCACCACGAAACCCAGCTTGAAGCTCGTTTTTGCCTGGGAATCCGTGGAAAAGTGTATGACCCAAGCTGGTTATGACATTCACAGTTTGCCATGGAAAATCCACCCATTTTTAATAGCTAAACCCAGTTGTTCACCATCTATTTCGATTAGGGCCATCGAAAAACCATGGCAAACTGTGAATGTCATAACCAGGTTGGGTAAATTGGGTCAGATGAGAATCACGCAAAACAAATGACCACAATCAATGGGAACCTTCACCAATCTTTATCCAATCAATTGGGGTTCCACATGAAAAGACAACTTTAAGGGAGTGTCTTAAAAAAAATGCCAGCACTAGCCACCCAGTTAGTTTCCCCAGTTTCCCCAGAATTTTTCGGCTTAAACATAGTGACACAGCAAGGCCCAAAAAAGATAGAAAAGTCAAATCCTACCTAGTCGTACTACCCGGCCTGGTAAACGTTTACATAACTGATGGGAAAATCACCATGCTATGAATGGGAAAACTCACTATAAATGGTCATTTTCAATGGCAAACTGTTAGTCATAAATCACCATGCTATTAATGGGAAAAGTCACGAAATTTCGATTGGGTCATGTTTCTAAGTTCGCTATGTCTGTTAGTCCGTCATGACCAGGCCGGGTACTTGGAAGATCATCTGACTAAATCTGCCTGGTGGAGGTCAGTCCCCGAAAGGCGGGGATTCTCCCATTGAATTTATGGCAGTTCACTAGCTTCCCGTGATTTTTACTAGTGGTTTGTTTTATAGCCAAGTCATTGATCACTATTAATCATTACTAACTACTATCAATCACTATCAATCACTATTCATCACTATTCATCACTCTTATATAATCCCATTGTATCCCGGTTGCTAACCACTTACGATCCATGGGATTCTCACCTATCTTCACAGAACCAGCCAAGGTTGCCGAGTGGCTTCATCTTGTGAGCAAACAGAAGTGCTGCCTGGAGAATGGAAGCACACTGTGTAACTAAGGGATCCTTAAAATGGTGTCTAATGAGTCCAATGGTTGTTTATTTCAAGGATTTATAAGGAGTATTTAGGGAATGTATAACCATGAAAAACTGGGACATTGGCCCACAATGATTCAATGAATGGAATTGGGTTCAATGGAAAATTACAGTTGAAACAATGGGGTTTTACTTCCCAACATGTCATGTTTTCTTGAAGATGTTCCATTCAACCAAGTTTGGTAGAAAACGTTCACTGTTCCAGTGCAGGATTTCAAATTGGACCCCTAAGCAAAGCTACATATCAGCAAACATGTTAGCCAAGACGTTTGGCTTTGAAATCGCACATGGAGCCAGATTGAAACCATGTGCCGGATAACTTTGTGAATCCTACTGGGGTGTGAAAATGAAACGCATTCAAATTTAGAATTTCGTATGTCCCCAACTTTTGCAAACACCAATGTTGCAATTACTGTACAACTGCTTACAGCACATGCCTTTGCAATGTCAACACCCGATTAAAGTCCCATGATTGGTTTGGGATGGACACAACTCTAGTAGCAAGCGATCGTTTTGGCGGCAACTGGTAAGCTCCCAAAAGATACCCTCTGGCAATTTAACATAGCTATTGAAAATAGCCATAGAAATAGTTGCTTTTCCAATTAAAAATTGTGATTTTCCATAGTTATGTAAACGTTTACCAGAGGGTAAACAATGATTTATTTGTGTGGGGTTGCCCGAATCAAGGCATTGATCAACAACTAACCAATCCCAATTTCTGGATGATATTCCTGTGTTTGTTGGATACCCCTTTTTTTCTGGGTCAAATTCCTCATTGTTGTTGGTTGAATTCACAATGTTTGATGATGAAATCAGTATTTTTGATGGCATGCTCAATGGGTCAAATAAGCAGTGGTTCCATCATTTACTGGCCAAATCCGCCAATTTTGCATTAGTAAAAGCCTCATAAATCCCCCCAATTTTTTTGGTGGTTAAAGCATGTCAAAGCCCACTTTCACTGCTTAAATCCTAGGTTTGGATGATGAAATTTGGTTAAACCATGTTTAACCATGCTAAATCCAAATTCAGTGTGCTTTGGATGATGAAATCAGTGCTTAAATGTGCTTAAAAACCACCCCTACTTCACCGCTGCCGCCTTCACATCAAAACGACCCAAAAGCCCCTCGTCGCCTGAGGCGGAAAATGGCACGAGGAGCGGCAGTTTTCAACCATGAAAACAAGGAAGGTATCGTATTGAATGGGATATGCATGGTGATTTAATGATATTTAATGGGGTCTTAATGGTGAATGAGAGGTGATTTAATGTGGTCTTAATGGTTCATGGGAGTTTAATGCCGATCTAATGGGAGGATTTTACCATCAAATATGTGGGCTTTGACTTTTAACCATCAAACATATGGTCCTGAAAGTCAAGCCTGACTGATTTTACCCACCGTAGACAACGTGATAATCGCCATTTAATCCGGGAGTAAATGAGTAAATGGCATTTTCTGGGATAAATAAATCATCAAGCTTGGCAACGTCGATTTCATTGAAGCAATAAACATATTGAAAATTGATGCTTACCCTCTGGTAAATAAACATAGACCCTGGAAATCACCAATTGTTAGACGAAACTAGTCTTCCAACCCCTATCTACCAGGGTCCATGTTAATTTACCAGAGGGTAACCAACAAAAGACAGATTTGCGTTTTGATGAGGCAATTCCTCTCATGACTGGGGACTTCATGAAGAAAAATCCGTGGGAAATTCTTCATCAAAACCGGGGCCGTTTTCGCTGACAGTTTGAAGCTCCAAAATTGGACCGTCCGCAGCCAACTCATAAATGGATAAGCAACAAAATTAGGGATCAAAAGCCAATAAACTGGATTGATGTGTCCAATCCATTGAACTTTGCTTGTCATTTTTCGGTGGGGGGTTCCCTCAAAACAATTCTGTGAGATGAGGTGAGGGACAATCCCTTGGGAACCCCACCATATCAAGTTGGGAGACGATGAACTTTGGGTTTGTGGTTTTCCCCGGACCGGTCCAAATCCAAATTGTAGGAGGATTCCCTCTCAGCCATCACAGGGCTTGGTCCGCCAGGGAGGTTGCTGCTAATGAAAAGGAGCTGAGTGACGGTAAACTGGCCATCTTATGTGCTAATGATAGTTTTTCCATGATCATTTACCAAGATGGTTGCTACAATTTACCATGATTCTTTTTGAGTTCGAGCCTTAACACCACCAGTATCTGTATATGTATATAGCTATATATCGGTGTGTATGTGTGTATGTGTGTATGTATGTATGTGTGTATGTGTGTATGTGTGTATGTGTGTATGTGTGTATGTATGCATGTCTGTCTGTCTGTATGTATGCATGCATGCATGTATGCATGTCTGTCTGTCTGTATGTATGGATGTATGTGTGTATGTGTGTGTGTCAGTATGTATGTATGTATGTATTTATGTATGTATCTATGTCTGTATGTATGTATGTATGTATGTATGTATGTATGTATGTATGTATGTATGTATGTATGTATGTATGTATGTCTGTGTGTGTCAGTATCTATGTATGTATCTATCTATCTATGTATGTATGTATGTCTGTGTGTGTGTCAGTATGTATGTATCTATGTATATATGTATCTATCTATGTATCTATGTATCTATGTATGTATGTATGGATGTATGGATGTATGGATGTATGGATGTATGGATGTATGGATGTATGGATGTATGGATGTATGGATGTATGGATGTATGCATGTATGCATGGATGCATGCATGCATGCATGCATGTATACATGTATGCATGTATGCATGTATGCATGTATGCATGTATGCATGTATGCATGTATGCATGTATGCATGTATGCATGTATGCATGTATGCATGTATGCATGTATGCATGCATGCATGCATGCATGCATGCATGCATGCATGGATGTATGTATGTATGTATGTATGTATGTATGTATGTATGTATGTATGTATGTATGTATGTATGTATGTATGTATGTATGTATGTCTGTGTGTGTGTCAGTATCTATGTATGTATCTATCTATCTATGTATGTATGTATGTATGTCTGTGTGTGTGTCAGTATGTATGTATCTATGTATATATGTATCTATCTATGTATCTATGTATCTATGTATCTATGTATGTATGTATGGATGTATGGATGTATGGATGTATGGATGTATGGATGGATGTATGAATGTATGGATGTATGTATGTATGTATGTTTGTATGTTTGTATGTATGTATGTATGTATGTATGTATGTATCTAGCTACTTTATCTCCCCACTTGAAGTGGTTATCTAGCCCCATTCAGTGTGAATATAATAACATCGCGTGGAAATAAAACACCACTTTGCCGTTGCCAACTGCTTCGCATCCCAGGGACTCTCTTCCCAATCCACCCAGACATCTGTCCTCGCCAAGACCCAAATGGAAACGGCTGACTTGGACATCACTCACAGGTTTTCAAGGGGGAGGCGGGATAAAACCATACAGTTCTTTCATTGTAGCCAGGTGGCATTGCTGCCTTTCGCATGACTCCAGTTTCTGGGTCTATCATTCCGGCCTTTTTGAAGCAGCATTTTCTGGGACCAGATGGAACCAGCCTCCTACATTTGGATGGATAAGTCCTCAAGTCTATCTCCCGAAGGAGAACCACTTGAAGAGCCATCTTTTTCGAGGCTATAGAGTGTCCGAAATTTTGAGACCGGAAAGAACTACCAGAATTTCTGGTTGCTCAAAAAAGCACGGAAAGCACGGTTGTTTCGGGTAGCCCAATTCCAAGAAGACATCCAATGATTCAAAATTGATGGTTTTGACCAATCCCCTTTTACTTTTTCTATGACGTGCAACAGGGGTCCCCTCCAAAAGGCAGTCAAAACTCCAAGATGTGATTGTCAATCAAGTTGAAAGCGCAAAACAGTTTGGTGGCACATGACTTGCCTTTCACGAATGATAGTGTTTCTCCAGTCTTACGCTTTTGAAATCAAATTGTTTGCCCTCAGATAGTCAAACTTGGCAATTTAAAATGTTGCCATGTTGAATTGCGGGTGATTAATTCAACCCTTCGTGTTTCACCAGATGATTCAACTGTCGTGGTCGGTGAAATCAGAGGTTTCGCTGTTACCCTCTGGTGATCTAAGATAGCGACAATGGCCTATTTCTAAATGGTGGGGGAAAACCACCAACTTAGATTACCACTATACCATATAGCTCTTTGGGTATATCTCCAACATATTTCCAACATATCCCCGACATATCTCCATATCTTCAAATCCCATATATATATATATATGATTAAACCACCATGAAATCCAGAAAAATCACCCAGAGGTTCATTGTAAGTCCCGAGTTCCTCAAGTTCGCCCAATTTTTCTGGCTGAACTCACCCCGAAAAAAAGCCCGTGGGATGATTTGTCCCAAAAAAGAACCTGTTTAGATTGGTGGATCCATATTGGTGTCTTGGTTAAATCACTTAAATCAACCATTTTAGATGGCATGTTTGATGCTTAAAACCACATTGTTTCCATCATTTACTGCTTAAAACCCTTTGAAATTCACCCATTTTAGATGGTGAAATACCCTAAATCACCTACTTTAGATGGTATTTTGTAGTGCTTAAATGCTTAGATCACCATCAAGTCACCATTTAGAATGCTTAAATCCCATGAAATCTCCCATTTTTTGGTGCAAGAAATCATCATCCATCGTGTCTGAGCTGCAAATGTCGCCCGAGGCCCTCGTCCACGGCCGAAGCGACCGCCTCCAACTCCACAAGGCCTACGCTGAACCAGCCATGACTGGGAATGGTAACCATACCACCATCCCTAATGGTGGTATAAACCATACCACCCTGGTTGGTGGTTGAGCCACCCCTCTGAAAAATATGAAAGTCAGTTGGGATGATTCTTCCCAACTGAATGGAAAAATAAAGAAATCATGTTCCAAACCACCAATCAGCACCTGTATTTAATATAATTTTATGGTTACCCCATATTTATACCACCCATAAACCATCCCCAATCCCTAATGTTGATAAAAATGGTGATATTCAGGATGGGGGCCCAGTTCGTTAGCTAAGTTGGTGAACACAACCATAATAACAATAGTGTATGATACTCTTAACTATATTTAGATGGGGTTATAAACCAACTTATAATTGGGCCCCATCCTGTAGGGGATATTATTAGGGATTTTTTGGGATCTATTATTGGGGATTTTGACCATTAAAATGGAACTATAAAAAATAGTGCTAATTTGGCGATAATGAGTCATCATGTGAATACCAAGGGAGAATCTAGTCTAAGTATCAACAAAAATACCTTCCCGCTGGCATGATGCGGATATCAAAGCATAGTACCGCCACACTGCATACCATCTAAATTCAACAATCAATGTTTTGCTGTTGGCATGATGTCAAGAACAAACTATTACAGGTTGGGTTGAACAAAACATGTTTTGGGTTGTCTTCATGCTTCCCCATTGAGCTCACAGCATTGCTAAGCACTGTAGTGACTTAGGTTTCACTATGTTTGTTTGCTAAAGCTAGTATGATTGTGACAGGATTTTGGCCAAAAGTTGATATAGTTCTTGCATTTTTGGCAAAAGTGTACATAGTTCTTGACATTTGGTTAGCAAACATCAATATAGTTCTGTATGTTTTTCTCAATCCGTTTCACATGTTCAAATATAGTTCTAGTCATATCTCAAATAGTTCCAGTCACCCAAGAAATAGTTCCAGCTGGGTGTACCCCTCCTGACCATGGCCTTAGATAAAGAGTACAAGGAGAGTCCTAAATAATTACCAATAAAAATGATGATTTTGGAGGATATATTATTGGTTTATCGCACCATTAGCCACCATATTTTGGGGATTATATTTTCCATCCCTAATGGTGGTAAAAACCATACCACCCTGGTTGGTGGTTTTTCGCCACCCCTCTGAAAAATGATGGAGTTCGTCAGTTGGGATGATTATTCCATTCCCAACTGCATGGAAAAATAACCCATTCATGTTCCAAACCACCAACCATCATTTAAGTCCCATTAAGTCCCATTAAACTCCCATTAAACCCAGGTATAAACCAATCACCACCAGTATTTTATATGATTTTATGCTTATCCCGTATTTATACCACCCACAAACCATATGTTCAATCAATGTTGATCAACATGGTGAGTCATGGGGGATGGTTTATGGCATTGTTTTACTAACAAATCGAGAGATTTTACGGATTGAAATTTGGGGATTTAAGCATCAACTATCAATTGTGATGGTGATATGGTGTTAACCGGCCTGGTAAACATACAAAAAACTGATGGGAAAATCACCATGCTATTAAAGGGGAAATCCACGAAATAAACTGCCATTTTCAATAGCTATTTTGACATAACCAGAGGGTAATCCCTTCCCCCGTTCATATTTTAAACACCCCCGAGTTACGAAACACCATGGTTTTATGTTGGGAATTTCCGCATCATTGGAAGCATTGACAGTAGGTGGTGTTTTAACATTAGGGGGGTTGAATGATGCTCCAGTGAGATGATCCTCCAGGATAAAAACAACAGCAATATCTGGATATTGTGGACCAATGGGACTAGAACCATTAGGGATGGAAAATATAATCACCAAAATATGATGGGATATGATCCACTAGTGGATGAATGTAGTATTATTAATCCACTAGTGTGACAATATAGTATGTAATGGGATATTATTAACCATTAATGTGACTATTCTTTGGATATAATGGTTAATAATGGGACTAGAACCAACTTCAGAATGGATGTTCATGGATGATTCATGGAGAATTAATGGATATACCATCTGGTTATTTAACAGTTTGCCATGGAAAATCACCATGCTATTAAGTTCGGTAAGCCATCTATTTCAATGGGCCATCTATACCATGGCTATGTTAGTCATAACCAGAGGGGAACTAAGATAGCTATTGAACATGGCCATTGATAGTGAGTTTTCCCATTAATAGCATGGTGATTTTCCATCAGTTTTTTGTATGTAAAAACCAGAGGGTAACTATGGGTCCCATAACTAGTGGGCAGTATTTCTGTCTAAATCTGTCTTTTCGAGCTATAAAATCCACAATTTTTCACTGCGCTACGCTGACCCCGCAAGAGTTTCACGACTGGAAAAACCTCAGTCGCGCTCGACTGAAGAATTCTCGTGCCAAAAGACTAAAAAAGGTATATAACTAATAAGATTTTATAAGATCTCTAATGAATCTAATGGGTTTACTAAGGAGGGAAAAAATGATAAGCAGTAATGATATATCATGGGATATATTGAGGGATAAAACCAACAGTAATATGTGGATATTATGTGATATCATCCACATTAGTGGTTTATAGTGGGGCTAGAACCAACAAGAATGGATGATTCATGGATAATTAATGTGATCAATGGAGCTCTTCGTTCTTCTGGTTCACCTTGTCTAGTTGCTCCTGCACTTGCCTCAGGTCTTCCCGAGATGTTGTGCTTCCTGCACTTGTCTCCACCAGCTGCTTCCGAAGTATTTGCTTCGTCCTTCAGCCACGCGATCTTCTCCTCTACTTTCGCCGCGGCAGCCAGTAGCAGCCTTTTACGCTCTTTCTTGGGCAGGGCTTTCAGTTCCTCTTTCCTCGTTTTTGCTCTCACATCATCCATTACAATTTCGGAAAGCATTGGTGAAAATGAGAAAGGTTAGGCGAAGAGGTAGAAAGGGACGCACTCATCACAAGTTGCAAGCAGTCGCCCATGCGTCACCGCAAAACTGCCTGTTTTGAGGCCTGGTTTTGGAACCTCATTTTGCTCAATCTTGCGGGCCGCTTCGTGCTACTTTATTGCCTTCTTGGTTGGCGGACTTCGCTGCAACGCCTCAAGGTTGCTGCGCATGTGTTGGTCAAGTCGTGGTTTGCCGCGCCTCTTCCTTGCACCTTCAATGCTTGTCCGAAAAGTGAAAAATGCCCATAGAAGATAAACATTTTCTGCTGGCTCCCAATTCAACAGTTTACTTGGTTTCTGTAGTCGCCTTCATGGCTCAGTTGGTATGGCGTCACTCTTGTGTCGCTGACAGACTGCCAGTCACAAAGTTGGAACTCTTTCAACCCTTTCCCCATTGCAAATAGGGTTTCAGCAGGTGTACCGACTCCGCCCGACTCCGGCAAGACTCCGCAGCTAAAGACATCAAATCTGGCACAAAACTGTGGTAAAACGGAAGTTTTGCATCTCCAGTCTTCTTACGGAATCTGCTGGAGTCATGAAATCGAAACTCTTCCCCCAATGTCAGCAAAGGATTCATCCGGTTTTAAATATATACTATTATTCTTTAACCGGATGATACTGAACTCCGGGCGACATACACAACCCGACCCGCAAAGTTGCCGCGTTAGGAGTCTAGGGGGGCGAAGGTGGGGAGCCCAAAAACAAACAACGCATCAAGAGACCAAAACAAAACTGAGCAGTGCGACGCCCAATCGTGACAAAACGATCCATTGCCAACGCAGACACAGAAAGAAGCATCCCGCAAGCAATGTCGCAGCGGAATCAGCACCTCACCGACGCCATGTTGCGAAAGGCTGCGACAACAACACCCAAACAATTCCAAACAACATGGTGCTTTGGCAAAGATTGGCAACATGCAGGCGGGGCTAGAGACCTTCAATCAGCAACCGTGTTCCCCGGAATCCTGCCATTCCGTTACACTTGCAAAAGTATTGCTTTTTGGTAAAGCTGCGCCATTTTTCGCAAAAAAAGTCACTGCAGCAATCTCATTTTCGGGGCCGTAAACACATTGGCTTTTTGGACTCCAAGAAGTGGTCCTCCCCAGTTGCGTTGAAAGCTTGCTGCTTAAACAAAACCCAACTTTGATTTACTTGCGTAATGTAAAGAGCTTCGTGTTTCGAGCAGGTCGCAAGGTTCCACACTGCCAAAAATGGGATTGCCACGCGCTACCGCTTTTCGCTTTGGACAGAACCATTTCGAGGCTGTTTTCAATTTCTATTTTAACTTGAGAGGGGGAACACGAAAGGTGGGTAAGCAAGAAAGGAACCGAAGAAAAAATGAAGGGGAGAGGGGAGGGAAAAATACATAAAGTGGAGTCTGGTAAAAGCGACGCGGCCATTTTCTTTCCAAAAATATGAAGGGGAGTCTGGTAAAAGCGACTGAAAGGCTTCGGCGATGTGGTTGGGGTTGGTGGTGGTTGTGGTGTTGGTGGTGTTGGTGGTGCTGGTGGTGTTGGTGTTGTTGGTGTTGTTGGTATTGGTGTTGTTGGTGTTGTTGGTGGTGGTAGTGTTTCTGGTGTTGTTAGTGTTGTTAGTGTTGTTGGTGTGGTTGGATTTGTTGGTGGTGTTGGTGTTGTTGGTCGTGTTGTTGGTGTTGGTATTGTTCGTGTTCGTGTTGTTGTTGTTGTTGTTGTTGCTGTTGTTGTTGTTGCTGCTGCTGCTGCTGTTGATGGTGTTGTTGTTGTTGTTGTTGTTGTTGTGTGTTGTTGTGTGTTGTTGTGTGTTGTTGTGTGTTGTTGTGTGTTGTTGTGTTGTTGTGTGTTGTTGTGTGTTGTTGTGTGTTGTTGTGTGCTGTTGTGTGTTGATGTGTGTTGTTGTGTGTTGTTGTGTGTTGTTGTGTGTTGTTGTGTGTTGTTGTGTGTTGTTGTGTTTTTGTGTGTTGTTGTGTGTTGTTGTGTGTTGTTGTGTGTTGTTGTGTGTTGTTGTGTGTTGTTGTGTGTTGTTGTGTGGTGTTGTGTGTTGTTGTGTGGTGTTGTGTGTTGTTGTGTGTTGTTGTGTGTTGTTGTGTGTTGTTGTGTGTTGTTGTGTGTTGTTGTGTGTTGTTGTGTGTTGTTGTGTGTTGTTGTGTGTTGTTGTGTGTTGTTGTGTGTTGTTGTGTGTTGTTGTGTGTTGTTGTGTGTGTTGTGGTGTGTTGTGGTGTGTTGTTGTGTGTTGTTTGTGTTGTTATGTGTGTTGTTGTGTGTTGTTGTGTGTTGTTGTGTGTTGTTGTGTGTTGTTGTGTGTTGTTGTTGCGTTGTTGCGTTGTTGTGTGTTGCGTGTGTTGTTGTGTGTTGTTGTGTGTTGTGGTGTGTTGTTGTGTGTTGTGTGTGTTGTTGTGTGTGGTTGTGTGTGTGTTGTTGTGTGTTGTTGTGTGTTGTTGTGTGTGTTGTGTGTGTGTTGTGTGTTTTGTGTGTTGTGTGTTGTGCGTTGTGCGTTGTGCGTTGTGCGTTGTGCATTGTGCGTTGTGCGTTGTGCATTGTGCGTTGTGTGTTGGTGTTGTTGTTGTTGTTGTCGTCGTTGTTGCTGTTGCTGTTGCTGTTGGTGTTGTTGGTGTTGGTGTTGGTGTTACCCCTGCAGCGTTTTTGCTCGGTTCCGTAGTGGCCGAAAATCGTCAAATCGGTGGTGTTTTCGCGTGTTTTTGCATCTCTCGGAGCAAAAAACACCGTAAATACCAATGTTTTTGGCGGGTCGGAAGCCCAAAACCACGGTATTTACGATGTTTTTTGCCTCTGGTAGTAAAAAGCACGGTATTTACAGTGTTTTTTGGCCAGCACCTAGCAAAAACAATGGTATTTACGGAGGTTTCACCATGTAGCAAAATGTGGTTTCTTGATCCGAAAAGAACAAAAATACTGTAAATTACAGTATTTTGAGTCTGCTCTTAGGGTGCGTGGGAGGTGTGGAGGGGGGGGGTACTAAAATGACTAGCAATCTCCTGAAGAATCAGGTAACGGGGCTGGCCGCCCTCCCCTTTACTTCGTAAAGTAAAACTCAAGGTAGCCCCTCTGGAGCTACCTTTCGTGATATCACTAATGGGTAAACGTATACATAGATGTAGAAAACCACTGGGTTTTCCTCAGAAAATGATCTGAAAAAATGGTGGCTTCATCTATGTCAACGTTTACAGGAGGCTAACTGATAAACGGTTAAGGAATATATCATGGGATTATTTTGGGTATATAACTAATAAGATAATTGGATAATTAAAAAAAAAACGGATAAAAAAAATGGATAATTCCCTAGTTATATCCCCATCCGATAGTCAAACATGGCAAGCTGGGAAACTCCCATCATAGAGGTGTTGATGGGAAAATCAACTATACTTCGGGATTTTCCGTCTAGCCTGGTTTGATTACCAGAGGGTAACTGATAAGCAGTTTTCTAACATGTTTTTCACCAACAAAACACGCTTTTTGGGGGGTTGAAGCACCAAATTGATCACCCACTTGTATTGGTTAAACCCCCATCTTTACTCCTGAAACCATGCAAATCTTGGCCAAAGACGCCCTTCTGCCTAGTAAACACCCCGCCTGCCCATGGTTTTATGTTGGGATTTACACATTCCGATTGGGACCATACAACGAGGGTGTAAAAAAATATTACAGTAGGGGGTGGGAGTAACCATCTGTTCCAACCATTATCAAACAGTCTATTCACCACCAAAAAAAACATGAGAATTCATCATTCTCAGCTACTATCTTAGCCAATTTGAACCACCATTGTAACTTGGTTAGTGGTTTCAACCCATCTGAAAATATGAGTTCGTCAGTTGGGATTATGAACTTCCCAACTGGAAAAATCATCCATTCATGTTCCAAACCACGAGTCAGCCAATCAGTCACTCATGAAATAAAGAAAAACATTCGCCAAGTACTTGATGGTTGGGAAACTCTAAGTAGCTCCTTGGCTCCCCATTGAATAGGGAATATATAGGGAATATGAATACCCCTAGCTCCTTAGCTCCTTAGCTCCCTCCAAACCACTGGATAGCCAAGTACTTGGGGGATGTGATCTACCCCCCCCTTTTTAAGGGCCCCACCTTTCCACGCGTCTGCATAGGCCGCCGCCGTCCCTGCCGTCACCACCGTGGCGGTTGACGTCGACTGCACCGCTTCGTAGGCGCCCGGGCACAGCGCACGGCAGAGGACGTGAACGTCGGGACTCCTGGTGGAGAAAAACCATGGGAAAACACGAGAAAAACCATGGGAAAACAGACATGGAGGCGTCAACTAATGAAATTCGGATGACCAAAATATGGAGATTGAACCAACGCAAAATCTCCATAACCTGACAAAATGGGATTTTGGATTTTGATCAACAAAGTCCGATCTTAACCAACAAAATTGAGATCTTAGCCAGCAAAAAAACACTTTAGACAACTCAAATGGGATTTGATCATCAAAATAAGATATGAATCAACAAAATTGGGAGTTTAAACGGAAACTTAGCCGGCGATAAATCGAAATTTAACTGAGGCTTTTACATTTGGGCCAGATATGAGAGTCTCACCCACAAATCTCATAGGGTAAGTGGCATGACATGTGAAGACTAAATTGGAATATCCGGCAAAGGAATTTTACTGGATCACCGGCGGCAAAACTCTGTTGCGAAGACTGGTGGTTAAGCATCAAAATTGTGGTGTCTAATAAACTGCAATTTACAAAAATCCCGAGACGCAAGGGAGGTTTCAAGGTTTCATCTACCATCTGGTGATTTAACATAGCCATGGAAAATTTACCCATTTTTAATAGGTAAACCATCTATTTCTATGGGCCATCTATACCATGGCTATGTTAAATAACCAGAGGGTACATCAAGACTCATGTAGAGAAATGCAGTAAACCCAATCATCAACCTACCATTTGGGGATCGTAAAATTATTGAGTTTACAATGGGTTTACCACATTAACCAATAATCAAAGCTGGTTGGTGGTTGAGCCACCCCTCTGAAAAATATGAGATCGTCAGTTGGGATTATTCTTCCCAACTGAGTGGAAAAATAAAATTAATGTTCCAAACCACCAACCAGGAAGGGATACCCTCTGGTTATGACTAACATAGCCATGGAAGCCATGGCCCATAGAAATAGATGGTTTACCTATTAATAGCATGGGTGGATTTTCCATGGCAAACTGTGAATGTCATAACTGTGAATTATCCCATTGAAACATCACCACTATCATCCCCTTAAATCACCAAATAACCAGAGGGTATATCAATAACCAGAGGGTATATCATTCATGATATTCTACCTGTTGGTTGTTGAAATGGTTAGGAAGCCTCTATTACTTTATTCATTAACCAATAATCAAAGGGATATATCATATATCTATATGATGATCCCATTGAAACATCACCCGCAATCAACTTCAACCACCATCGATTCAGGAAGGATTCACCTGCCACAAACCACAAACCGCTGCCTAGCGGGTTGTGCCATCTACGAGAGGCTCAACAGGATTCAAACAATGTAAAATTAGTGGTTAATATATGATAAAGCCATTATGGCTACCACTAATTTATACTAATTTCATATCACATTTACCTAGAAATGATTTTGCCAACCATAAAATTAGTGGCCTTAGCCACTAAAGATGTGACAAAAACAAACATGAACGAACCATATGTGGAGATTTGAAGCGACCAAATATGGGATCTGCCGGCCCACCTGTGGGTAGCGCAAACGCTGAAAGGTCGCGCAAAGTGCCTAGTTCCAGCCGAAAAAAAACGAAAACCCAAATGAATTCCCTGGTTTTGATGGGTTTTTGAATATAAAAACCAGAACTCCCATCCACCGATTTTTTTGATGTCCATACGGGTCGATCTTGGGGCATGACCCATTTGTTGTAAAGCGTAAACCCCCATGTTTTTGGCAAGTTAAACCGCCAATTTTGTTGGTTAAAACCCCCCATTGAGTGCTGCGCCCCTTTTTGTGGCTAGTTATTCTCAATCTAATCCCAATGTTCAATGATTGAAACCAGGTGAAATCCATTTTAATCTTCATTTTCGGTGCTTAAAACCTGTATAAAAAAGTGGTGTGTCACAGCGGAACTTCCAACCGAATGTGTCCAGGAACAGCAGTTCCACGCTCGAACCCTTTGAACCCGAAGTCCAGCTCACTGGGATGGGAGCGCCTGAGGCCATCAAAATGCTGGGATTTTCCCATCAAAAATAATGAATGTCTATTCTGTCAGGTGGGGTTAAGCCCCAAAATTTATAAATGCCATTAGCATAGACATGATGTCTACAAGTAGAGCCCGGGCAAGCCGGGCCGCAGAAGTTTCGAAGACGTGAAAAACCAATATTGAAAATGGAAAGCCTATAGGAAGGCTGCGAGGCCCCCTGGTTCCCAAAGCCGTTGTCTGCTTCAATTTTCTTGACGTCTCTTTCTCTTGGAAACGGTTTCTTTTGATATTCCTTTCTCTTGACAACCTTCTTCTGGTCTCAGAGCCAAGGCAAAACAGTGCGAGGTTGAAGCAGTTTTGAAATTAAAAGGAAAATGATTAGCGCCAAAAACAAATAAACACCAGAAAATCAATCGCGAGCAGTTTACACCATGGAACACAGAGGCAGCAACCCACGGAACCGTGACGCAGCCGTTCCACCGCGATCTCACCAGGACTGCCACGCGCTGTGCAGATGAACGATGAACATGGTATGGAATGACGAACTCAACATGTCCCCCGAATCAGATTGCAAAACCAGGCCTATAAAATGCTGGAAGGTCCAAGAAGAAAGGTACGAATGAAGGCACATCAAGCTGCTCATGAGTCAACATCCAAACTACCGAAGCCAGCACACAAACCATCCGCAAGTTGCAATCCCCCCCATCATCATCAGCGAGCCAGCGCTTAAAAGCCAAATCTGATGGAGCATGGTAAAGACAAAACGAAGATCTCTTGTTTTTATATATGTCTGTCCTTCTCTGCTGTCTTCACTTCTCCGCCTCTGCTCCTTCACTTCTCTACTCTCGTCGCTTCTCTGCTCTCTTCACTTCCGTACTCTTCACTTCTGTACCTGCTTCACTTACAGTATGTACGTTATTCACTTCTCTCTCCCCTCTTCTCTGCTCTCCGCACTTCCCTGCTCTTCACTTCTCTACGTTCTCACAGTTTTACAAATCACAACAGAGTTTAGACTTCCAAACTTCCTTTGTTAGTATAAACACAGACTTGCCAAAGTCTATCACCGGAAAAGCAAGGCCCCAATCACTGCAATTGTGAAAAAAGGACCGTACCCCAATAGCTGGATTGTTTACAATGGGAAATCCCATTTAAAATGGATGATAATCTTAGATACCTGGCAAAAAAAAAACAGCTGACAAAAGTTGATATTCCCATTGAAATCGCAAAAGATTAAAGGATTAAACTAGGTACCGGCGCTGATAGCGGACCCAGTGTTTTTAATGTGTTTTATTTCAATCATTATGTATGGATTTGTTTAAAACAGTGGCGCTGTGCGATTTTGTTATTTTACCCAGAATTAGAAATGTTGTTTTCGTCCCACGTTACGCTAGGAAATTATTCATTGATCATTGAATTCTATTGGGCTAAATAATTGACAAATGTGGATTTTGGAAAACGAAACCTCCAAAGCTTTTGAAGCTCGGCTTTTTTCCTTCATGGATTCAGCGTTTGCGTTTGTTGACCTTTGCACACAAGTTGGCGAGGCTTCCTTTCAAGTCCTCCTTGTGGTTCCAACGATAGGCGAAGGACCACACATATTGTTGGATTCTTTGAGAATCCTTCCTGGTAACTTTGTCTTTGCTATGGACCGAGAAGGGTACGAAGCGCTTCAGGTGGCGCCAGACATTGTCCAGCAACTGTGTTCCACTGATGCGTACCTTTTGTTTGACGTTGGTTTTTCGAGTGAACTCCATCTTGTAGCGTGTCACATCGCGGAAGCAAAGGCGATGCCGTTTGCACTCAGATTTCCAACTCTTTGCACCATCCCCATATACAGTGCAAGGACGTTTCAACTGCCTAAGAAATCCGGTTTTTCGAACATCTCGCAGAGACTCTGTGGCAGGACATGATCCAGGCTGCAACAAGATGTGATCGAGTTGGCACAGAAGCAAGCGTCCTCCTTCTCCACGCTCCACGCAACCAACCCAACGCGAGTGTGTGAGGAAGTAGATGGGTAATGGTTTCTTCTTGCATCCTGAGAACATGTTACAGCGTAGCATCCAGAGCGTCTGGCAAGTGACAAGAGACATGTTACAGCGTACCCTTTGCCCCCCCACCCCTGTTTTTGTTTCGACCTAATACCTACATAGGTACATGCATGAGTATTGAGCACATTTATATGCGCCCTTCAAGGCTCAAGAGGTATATAGAGTAACCCTGTAGACAAGCACGGACCGGCAACAGGCTGAGTAAAACAAGTGCTGTCATTGGGGAAGACGCCTTAGCTGATCTTGAAGTAGACGCTAGGGCCCCTCTTCAAGTGGTAGCGGAGCTGTGATCCCTCATTGAGGGTGAGCTCCAGGTAGAGCCCAAGCAATGGCAAGCCATGGCTATGATGATGATGACTTCGACATTGTCGATGCAAATGAATGGAACCAATATGACTCTTATGCAATGAGAAGAGCACCCCAGCAAACACAGATTCATATGACGCAACAGATGACCACAAAGGTTGCTCCAGCCTATGATGGGCGAACCAGCTTCTTTGCTTTTGAGGATGCAATCGATGACTGGTGTGACATTACGGAGTTAGAACCAGAGAAACGTGGTCCAGCATTGCGCAACAGACTGGAAGGAGATGCTCAACAATACAAGAGGCTATTGGATAGAGAATTACTCAGGGATCCCTATGAAGGAGTGGCTTATTTCAAAAGATTTCTACGACCTCATTTCATCAAAGGTGCCCAGAACGTGTTCTTATACCGTTTCATGCAGTTCATGAAGTTCAACAGAGGAACCATGGATCTTCAGAAGTGGATGACTAGATTTCAACTCACTGGCAATAGACTTATTGAGTCTTGGATGGATTTACTTCCAGAAGTAACAGTGACTAGTCCTGAAGCAATCCTGTTTGTTCAACAACGACGTCAAGAACATGAACGAGATCAACAAGAGAGAGCTGAAGTAGCAGCAGCCTCAGGAACACCCCATGTAGCTGTTCCTTGGACAGATGAACTGGCACTAGCGGCATTCAGACAATTTCAGGAAAATCGTAGAGAAGCACAGCGACAAGCATTCCCACTGGGTGAAAATTTGCTAGCATTGATTTTTGTAAGTCTAGCTGACCTGAGTCAAGATCAGAGAAACACACTCACAAGTATCATGACACATCGTGGACGAACCCTCGATCGATACAGCATTCAAGAACTACGTGACCTGTTTTTGGAAATGTTTTGCACTACCAAAACAGCAGTTGACAATCCATTGATGCAACCCTCTGGCATGGCACAGAGAAGATCTTTCCTCGTACTGGATGAAGGTGAATTAGAAGGAACCGACGGCTATTGGGCCGAAGATGAAGAAGACGGCGCAGAAGGATTCCTGGATGCTTTAGAAGATGTTTTCTGGGTTTATGATGACGCCAACTTCACATGGTATCAGAGAAGGTTCCAAGGCAAATACATCAGACGAGGCAAAGGTAAAGGAAAGAGAAAAGGAAAGGAAAAGGCAGAGGAGGACGAAGATTCTTTCGATCAAGGAAAGGAAAAGGCCGAGGAAAAGGAAGAAGGAAAGGCCGTGCTCACATGGTGAGTGAAGAAGATTATGAAGATGAATGGCAAGAAGATGAATGGAATGAAAACTATGACGGCTATTGGGCCGATGATCAAACCTGGAATGAAGGCTATTGGGCCTATGACGATTCATACTACATGGATGAGTATGGATACTTCCAGAGGAAAGGAAAAGGAAAAGGAAAAGGAAAGAAAGGCAAGAAAGGCAAGGATGATGATGGAAAAGGAGGAAAGCCAGGAGATGGAAAAGGCAAGTCGAACTATGTTCAACCTCAGACCACATCAGCTCCTGCCATACAGAATCAACCAACTCAACAAGCTCATTATTCTTCTGCAGCTTCAAGTTCTGGTCATGGTTTCTTTTCATTTGGAACAACTGAACCAGCACGTGTTGATGTTGCAGAGACAGAGCCAGCACGTGTTGATGTTTTGACATCCACGTATGCAGCACAAGATGAACAACGACGCACTCGTCGTGGAGGACAGAACCAACGTGATGCAAGAGCACAGCAAAACAGGAGAGAAATGAAGAGATTCCCTGTTCTGGTTGGAGAAGTTGGTGCACTACGACAAGGTGTACAACAACGTCCAGCTGTAGTGCCCAGGCAAGTTGGTCTTCAAGAAGGTGAGGCTTCATGGAAGCCATTGGCAGAAGGCACATCATTGTTTTCACATGGATGCTCTACAGAGATAGAGGAACCATCACAGCAGAGTGCTTTTTCATTTCATACTGTACAAACTGATCTGGCATGTGAGAATGGACTAGCTTTTCACACAGAGAATTCTGCACCACCAACTGTGTGTATTCTGGATCTTGGATGCACAAGAGCTATGGGCTCTCGACGAGCAGTTGAAGCATTTTGCAGATATGTTGACTCACATCCCAACAGTGGACTCTGGTATGAAATTCAGCCAACAAGTTCAAGATTCTTCTTTGCAAACTCACAACAATCAAAATGTACTGAGAAGCTCGTGATATTCATGTATGATCATGGATGGAACACTCAGTTTACAGAATTCGACATTGTCGAAGAAGGTGATGTCCCATTGTTGATGTCACTTCCACAGATGAGAAACCTTGGATTTCAATTTGAACTTACTCCAGAGAAGGCTTATTTGTCCTGTGCACGTATTGGCATGAGAAAAATGGTTTTGAGGACAGCCATCAGTACTCATCTCATTCTCGACCTACAAGATGTAGCATGGTACATGAGCCAAGTTCATTTCAAGACTCCACAAGTCAAAAGTTTCTATTCACAACACGATCACTTTGAGTACAGTCAGATTGCTGTCAAACAAGATGATCATGAAGGAGAAGCTTTGGTGACTGGTGACTACTGGCAGGTTGATCCACTACGTCGTGAACTCATCAGGCACCACAAGGACAAGAGAATGAACTTACATGAGATGACTCGATCAGAGAAAACTCCAATTCCAAAAGATCAACTTCTTGATGAGAGAGAAACCCACATGGAATTCCAGAAGAGCAAAAAGAAGGTTCTTCACAAGGACAACTGGCGCACTGAGAAGAAGAGGTTTTCTGAACAGAGTGAAGAGTTCTGGAAGGGCAAGACCATCTACAAGATCAAGGAGGACTACGTGATCCCAGAGGAGATTGTCAGAAGTGACATTGATCGTGCAAAGCCCTTTCGTGGAAACATTGATGATCTTTTTCACCCTGAGTCAGCCTCTTCAGTGCCATCAGGTGTACAGAAGAAGAAGCCAAGCTCCTTAAAGAAGGAGGAAGGCAACCCGATTTCAAATGGACCAGGCTCGAAAAAGATTGAGGTAGGTCCACCTGCAGCCAAAAGACACGTAGGTAAGCAGAAACCTCAAGTTGTCGATGACTCTCAATCAGGTTCATCAAGAAAGAAGGTTGTTGGCTCCTATCCCAAGCTTGATGAAGAAGATGAGCTTGACAAGGTAGCTAGGGAATTAGGTTTGGACAAGATTGATTCAGATGAACCTCAAGTCATTGAACCAAAACATTCTGCACCTGCGCGCAACCGTGGTAAGCAAGATTCAGAAAGTCAAGTTGAGAAACTAGGTAGTGATGCTCTTGAGCCTAGGCGAGTTTCGATTCCACTGCCTGGTAGTGAAGTGCAAGCCATGACACCAGCATACAGAAAGATGCTCAGGAAACTGGAGGATAGTGTGGAACTTTACAAGCTTCACATTAAACACTATCACATGTCTCCTACTCAATTCAGACGAAGGACTTCCATGTTAGGACTTCCTGACTCTGTTTATCAGAAGTATGAGGAGATGTACAACAAGTGTCGTGTGTGTAGTACTTCAATTGCACCACCGCCGCGAGCCAGAATTTCAGGCATACGATCCACCAACTTTGGAGATGTTATCTTTGTTGATCATGCTGAAATTCAGTTGAGGAAGAACAAGTACATGGTGTTGCTTGTTCTTGATGGTGCAACCAACTTACTTTGGGCTACGGCACAAAACTCACTGAACAACAAGGAGACCATTCAGGCTCTAAGGTTGTGGAGTGATGAACACAATTGTATGCCTAAAGCCATCGTGGTGATGAAGCTTTCTTTCAAGAAGACTTTCTGACTTATTACCGAACTCATGGTATCAAGGAATGTCCCTGTGGTTCAAGAACCCCATGGCCTAACAGAGCTGAATCAGCTGTTAGACTTTTCAAACGACAATGGCAAATCATGTCCAAGAACCTTGAAGATGATAGGTTCAAAGGAATCACCATCAGAGAAGCTGTGAAGCGTACTGTTTGGGCCAGAAACACTCAACTCACTGTTAGTGGTTATTCTCCTTTGGAAATTGCCACCGGTAGAAGACCACCAGATCTTCTGGACATTGAGACTTCTGATCCTGCTCAACTTAGTGTTGATCCTTTACCTGAAGACAAAACACAACTCGAGTTGCAAAGGTTAGCACTGAGGGCACATCAGGAAGCCAGACAAGCTGCTGACCTCAGACATGACATGGCCAAACGAACAATGCCATCAGATGGACCTTACAAACCAGGTGACAAGGTTTCGTTTGGAGTTCCCCTGTCAATGCTAATGCTATTGCTTCAAAGGCATGGAAGAAGGAAAGATGGATCAGAGGTACTGTTATCTCTCAAGAAGGTGCTATGGTCAATGTTCATGTTGATAACGCAGTCATGCGTGTTAATCAATCGAAGGTGAGACGTGACCATGATGAATGGCATGATGTTGCTGTTCCTGGACTTGACACATCAGAACCTGTTCCGCTTGCAGTTGAAGATGAAGATGACTATGAGCCAGATATCGCTGAATATGCTGAAGCCTACTTAGGTGAACAAGCTCACTGGTTTAGTCAAACTGGCAAGTGTGATGTTGTGGAACTCTTCAGTAGCAACACTGGTCTTAGTTGGCACATGGCACGATTGAACATGAAGGTTGGTGAACCCATTGACCACAAGCATGGTTGGAGTTTCAACAGCAAAAAGAAACAAAACCAAGTTTGGAACCAACTTGAGAAGCTTGATCCTGAATACGTGTTGATCACAAATCCTTCACCAAATTCCTGGAAATACTCGGTGTTCAAGCTTTGCCTTGATGTGATGAAATGGCAAGCTGACCGAGGAAAAGGTTTCTTGGTGATTGCACCACCTGATTCAGGATTTGCTCAGTTTTTGGCTTGGAAGAAATTTCAGAAGGACAGAATCAAGTATCACATTGGTTGTTTCAACCTTGACATGACAAATTACTGTCGTTGTGATCCTTCAATCAAGAACTTGCGTGTGTATTACAATCATGATGAAGACTTTGACATGTTGGTACCACAGCATGCCTTCAATAGAGAAGGGAAGCTTTGGAATGATCCACAATGGAAGGTCTTACCATCTCACTTGTGTTCATTCATTGCGCAGTTCACACAACTTGTACCTTTGCAGAACATGAGACAATGTTTCTTATTTGAAGATCTGTTGGAACATTTTGATGATGGAGCATTGTGTGGCACGTCAATGTTTTTGGACCGTGAACCTGAGTGCTCGTGTTTGTTGCAAGACTTGCATCATGTTGAGACCTCGATTCCAGTGCCGTTGAAGCACATCCTTCCACAGAGGTTTACCACTCAGTTACTTGTTCAAACATTGAGAAAGATTGATCAGTTGCCAAGGAGTACAGAGGCTAGTGTCAGAGAATCAACTGACACCAGAATCATTGAACTGATTCCTGGACTTCAAGATGTCAGAAAGAAGACATTGCCTCAAATGTACTTTGAAGATTGCAGTGTGTTCAGAGGAACTTATGGAAGAGTGAATCCTTTGTTTCAACATCCTGAAGATGCTGTCTTACTCATTTGGAAACCTGGTGACTATGATCATGTTTACTTCATGTTTGTGTCACAGTTGTATCCACATCATGAACAGTTCAAAATTCATGAATGGAGTATGATCGTCTTTTCACGAGAAACGACTGGTGCTATCAAAAGGAGAGTTGAAGATCCTCCTAGTTCAAGTAGCACACCACCAAATGGTGACGATCCCATTCATCCAGATCAGCATGGTGATGTTCCACAAAATGATGATGAGATGTTGAGTGGTGATGAACCAGATGATCCTCTGGATGATGACAATCAACCTGATTACAACACTGAACCTGATCCAGGTGATGATGATGATCAAGAATACATCATTCCAGATGACTATGGACCACCACCAGATGATGATTTGGATATGCCAGGAATACAGGACTCGGGGGAAACACAGCAACCAAGTTCACCATCAACTCCGTTTTCCAATCCTGACATTCCAATCGAAGAGATTGCTGATCCTGGACAAGATGACGATTCTCCACCAGGACCTGATCCGACGTCAGAGCCTATCAGAGTTCAAAGGAAACAGAGACAGATCTCAACTGATTCTACTGATGCTTTACCAAAGGCAAAGGCAAAGGTGATTATCAAGAGGCCAAAGGTTCAATTACCAGGTCATGTTCAGCCAATTTCAGTTCCGACTCAGAAACCTCATGATGAAGAAGATGAAGGACCTTCACATGATCCTACTGCCTCAAGTTCACATGATAATACAATTCCATTGCCTACTACTACACCAACATCGTTTACGCCAGGTGACTTTGCGCAGCCAGCGCAACAGCAGTCTTCACAAGGAACACCAGAATTGGTATCATCACAACATGAT
>CAMXCT020001383.1:10000-122392 GCA_947184155.2 Cladocopium goreaui | reverse complement strand
TCAAGTCACAATTCAAGATTGGTCATGAAGATGTGAATGATTTGATGTTCACTGGTCAACGTGTGAAATGGATCATTGATGAAAAGACCAAGAAGAAATCACACATCACTGTTGAACAATCACTTTGTGTCAGTGAACTTACTGAGGTTGTCATACCAAAAGGGTTGAAGGATGAAGACAAATGTGACAAGGATCTCCACACTGCCTATAGATCACTCTTAGGTAGTATCAATTGGTTACAATCAAGAACTCAATTTCAGTCATGTTATCAGTTTTCACGTTGTGCTTCTGCCGCTGCTTCCCCCACCATAGGTGATTGCAAAACGCTGAACAAACTTTGCAGGCAAATTGTAGGTGACCCGATGGAACTTATGTTCTGGCCACTGCAAGGTGATCCTAGATTAGTTGCAATGCCAGATGCAGCGTTTAGGAACAACAGCGACAAATCCTCACAGCGCGCGATGGTTATTTTCATGGCTGAACCGAGAAAGGAAAAGAGCAAAAACACCAGAGGTTCTCTTATTTTCTTTGAATCAACTAAAATCAAACGTACCACGTGGCGCACAAATGTTGCAGAGTTGTATGCACTCATGAAGTGTTATGGTACATGTCAAATGTTGAGGGGACTGATCAAGGACATCACTGGACTTTCAAGTGAGATTCATATGAGGACTGATGCAAACAATCTTGTGACTACTGCCAGCACTACTCATGTTCCTGAACAACAAGAGACCATTCATATGATTCAGATGCTTAGGAAGGAAGCATGTTCAGGTTCTATTGCTGACTTGTCACATATCAGAACTCAATGGTGTTTAGCCGATTGTTTGACCAAGAAGTCTGCCAATCCTCAGAATCTTATTGATGCTGTACGACAAGGTGTTCTTAAGGAAGTTGATGCTCATCCACCATTCAGATCATTACTGGAACACAAGGCTTACCTCAGGTCATGGTTGCCAACAGTTTGCAGTCATGTTGATTTCAGACATGATGTATTTCTGTTAGGTGACACCTTGAGGGATTCTTGACTATTTTTTTGAATTTGTGCCTGCGGCTCAAAAGGCAGAGTCTCGAGGATCGCACTGTTTCTTCAACATGTCGAGCTCTAGCCGGTGGAACAGGGCCTCAGCCGCAGCATCTAGTGATCAGGCACAATCGAACACTCGAGGTCAAGAACATCAAAGCTATGATTTTAGTCGAAGACATTCAGCTGATGGATATGCTCTGAGAAAATCAGAGGAAATCCCAGCTGACCAATTTCGAACACCATCGACATTACCCAATGAGGATCATTTATCATTTTGCTATGATTACAGGCG
Organism: Cladocopium goreaui; assembly: GCA_947184155.2. Taxonomy (NCBI): domain Eukaryota; class Dinophyceae; order Suessiales; family Symbiodiniaceae; genus Cladocopium; species Cladocopium goreaui. The sequence continues at coordinate 121,073 of CAMXCT020001383.1, read as the reverse complement.
CCAAACAGATTGGTTTCAGGCTCACGAGCAAGTGAGGAAGAAGAGAGAGCGCAATTTACGTACATTGATGGGTCCACACAACATGAGACCAACTGACAGACATGAAATGTTCATGGACGCAATAGCTTGGATTTTGCACTGGGGAACTAGTCATGGAGAATTTGATGAATCTTTGAAATGGACTTCAAGTTTTCTGAAGTATCTCTGTGGCTTGACAACTCAGGCAGAAGAAAACTGGTTTGATGAACGATGCAATGATTTCCACGTGGACATGACTAGCTCATCAAGGAGAAGTTATTAAATGTCATGTAGCAAGAGGCTATCCAATGTGTTGAGACATTGCAGAGACAAAACGTTATTCACTGCCAGTGGAGCTATGAACATTTCCTTACTGTTTGATCAGATGCAAGGAGACAATCCAAAGGAATATCACATGTCTGGAGCAGATTTTGCTGCTATGTTCCTGTGTAATCCAAAACAACGTTTCTTTGTTGAGATCTCCATGAGATGGCAGTGGTACCCATATAGCTCAATGGCAGAGTATCCATTCGACGTTCGTCTTGGTGCTTTTCAAGGACATAGCAACCAAGTTGTCGATCCCACTGTGGCACACCACCAACTGACATATGATGAGGCTATGAGTTTGGGCTGGATTTTTCATGTCACTGATTACGTGAATTTAGATTCCATTCAACAATCAGGCCTGAAGACCTTTGTGAAAGGAAGTGGAAAAGGCAGAAGGGATGCAGTTCACTTCATGTATCACAATGACAATGGTCAGGGCTACATAAGGATGGCAGAGGGCACGAAGCCTCCAAGAAACTATAGGCGACCAGTGTACCTCGTGTTGGATCCAAGTTTTATTGTGGACAACCAACTCTATCTGACAAAGAATGGTGTCATTTTATTTCATGGTGACATTCCCTTCCAGTACCTCCACGTCAAGGAACAACTCCCTACCATTGCATGCAACGTTGTTCATCAAGGACGTGGTCACTCTCTACCTCCATCGGTTACAGGTGGTTCATGGCACACCAACACAACATGGAACCATGTCATGAAGGAGAAAGGTCCAACATTTATTCCTGGACAAGACATTCCTGAGGAAGTCAGAATCACAGCATGGGAGTTCATGGGTCAACAGGTTCCACAAAACTATGGAAGATTGGTTTTTGGTACACCACTATGCAACGAGAATGACTTTGACCCGGTTGTGGAATCAATCTATGGTGCTGCAGCAGAAGGCTCTCGAGAAAGAGAGGTATCTGCGCAGGCTGATGAAACCATGGAAAATCCATATGAACAACCATCAAGAAGAGGACGCTCTCAAGAAAGAGAGGAACCTCAAGATGTATGGGAGCAACAACGCTCCTCATCAGGAAGTCCAGAATCACCACAATATGATGATCCTCAACAAGATGCTCAAGACAATCAACAAGAGGAGCCATCAGTGGACGTCCATGACGACCCAATGGGTGAAGAAGCTGTCAACCTCTGGGGAGCAGAAGATCCACCAGATGATATCGAAGACCCTGTTGTAGAACAGGCTACCAAAAGTTCAATTTCTGCATCGAATCCCTGGGTCCTGTATGAGGCAGGTATTGTTTGTGCAAGAGAAGAGAGCGGTGAACTCATCAAGAACTCCTCAGGAGAAAAAGTGATAGTTCTGCGTGAATGGAACCTACTACTCTCTTCACAAAAGATAGCACTTCGTAGACAATCGATCACTCGCTCAGATTGGGAGAAATTACCATGGACAGGACATCTATGCTTACTCTTCACAAGAGCTTGGGAGATTGGACGCATGTTGGCACACTTCCATCGAGAAAGAGACATTGACGCCATGGAAGGTTACATGAACTCTTGTCGACAATATTGGACAGACTGGATGCGAGGTCAAACTGCCCCAACAGGTTGGGAAGACAGACACAGTATCAACAGAGACGAATGGAGAGAGAAGTTCTTGCTATACGAAAGAGACTTAGCAATACAGAAGGACATGGAGTATCTCTCAGAAGCAGTCTTTGTCTTTTACACTAAGCATCTTGATCAGTTCATTAGAGAGAACAACAAACTCTGGGGAGATTTCTGCAGGAGAAAGAAGGACCGTGATGGTAACATCTTGGATGCACTGGAGTTGAACACACATGGGTATGACATGACTATCCAAGGAATTACAGTTCCCATGAACAAGAGAACAGTCATCCCTGAACCTGAACGGCATTTCTCGTTTTCCACAAAGATGATGATCATGGCAATCGATCTGTATGAAGATGAAGCACCTGCTAGCTTCAGCCATTTCACAGTTTTTGCTTTGAACAAGCTTCGACAATTTGGGGATAGCAGAAAGGAATTGACAGCTCAATCCTACAGATTCTTTGTTGAACATGCCTACAATCAATTCTTTCAGCATGAAGCATTCCATCAATCTGCAAGAGCAAGGACAAAGGTCAGGGAATGCGGTTCAGGTGACTTCCACACATCTACAAAGCTCGATGGTTACATCTGGGTAGCTGGAAAGGACAAGATTGCTCACATCCCAGAATCAGAGCAACAGAATGTGGACATGGAAGATCACGATGATGATGATGCTGAAGATGATTTGGAGTTTTTGCCAAGACTACAAGTTTTTGTCAGGAAAGAGGAGGAAAAGGCATCAGGCTCTCAGGAAAGAGAGGAAGAAGGTGTATGCTCTCAAGAAAGAGAGGAAACACAACCACAACAAGAAGATGAGGTATTACCAGATGCAAATCCTCGAAGAAATATGGAAGATCGACAGGGACTGTTTTTAGTCAGGCAACTCAAACCAGAGCACAGGAGGATCCTACAGGATATTACACTTGCAGGCCAATCAATCCTCACAGGAGATGATTTTGAAGGAGGTCAACCCCTTGAACGTGGTGACATAAGCTTCTTCTCATTATGGTTGATGATGTCGGCATTATCAGATGCTTCCTTTTCAACATTTATGGAGCAGTATGCACCTATGATGGGTTATGAGATCTCTTACGACAAGTATCATGAGTTCAAACTGGATATTGACCAAGTTCTCAAGGAGAATGAACACCTTGGCGCAGAAAATTTCTTTGGAGCAGAGGATCCTGATTTGGTGGACGATGATCCAGACACTCCTCTTCCAGATCTTCAAAGACCAGGCGCAGGTGATCCTGAGTACAAACATACTATTGAAAGTTTGAACATTGAGGACAAGCATATCGTTTTGGAAACTGATGATGACAAATTGGTTGAGTGTACATTGAAATGGATCAGTATGTACAATCAGAATGTTCAACAAAAGATCAAGGACAGTTTTGTCAAACCAGAAGAACGACAAGAGAAAGAAGAGGATGAAGAAGAGGAGATTGCTGTCGAAGAAAAAGAAGAAGAAAAAGACACACAGGAGCCACATGTCCCAGCTGAAGGCTCTTCAGAGAAGGAGGAATCAGCTCCACCTGAACGCTCCTCAGAAAAGGAGGAATCAGGGGAGAAGAAAACAGACATTCAAGATGATGAGACAGCTCCTGAAGTGAAACCTGCAATTCGACTTTACTATGGTCAAGATATAACTGGAAACGAAGATGATTCAGTTTTTCGAAAATTGAAGGATTGTTTTTCAGATGATTACCATGGTGAATGGGCAGGATTTTACAACAAAGGTTATCCAGCGTCTTCGAAGCATCGACACATGTTTTGGCATGTCAAGTACAGAAAGACCATGTCTCCACATCAAGATTATTGGTACCATCTTACAGATGACCAGTTGATGGTTGAGTACATTGCCAGACACAAGGATCAAAATCCACAACTAGAATTACAAGAACTCAATCAGCGCATTGAATATGGTTGTAGTGATCCTAGGATGCATCCTCTTCATCAAGACAAGGCAGAAAGATCCTCAAAAGAAGCAGAACAGAGGATTGATGACGATTTTGGAAATCTCACAAGGGTACTCCAAGATTACGTTGAGGACCACAAGGTCTTGCCCTACTGTATGATCTTGCATAGCTTGGCTTACAGGTATTTAGGTGGAGGCCTATCAGACCCAACGTACAAGGATGCTGAATTTCCATACAGATCCTCTCCACAGATAACAGCAATGTTTTGGAATTTGGGAAACTGGTGCAGAAACAGATTTGAAAAATGCCCGGTTCCAGAAAGATTTCAACAATTCATTCCACACATTGACTACACCATCGATGAGGATCATGAAAAATTTGATGAAAACAAATCACAGTTCAACAATTATTTCATCAATGTCATCAAGAACTTTGGAGGACATCTTTTCATGAATTGCGAGGCTGGTTCATTGTATCCTCACAGAGAAAGACTCAACGAGGTTGACTTTAAAACGTGCTTCAATGACTATCATGACTTGATGGTGGCAGCTCGCCTTGGAAAGGATGGCTATATCAAGCAAATTGCTGGATATCACACAGATGACAACGACACACGAGTTCGACAAGTCTCATGGGCAATCTTTGAAGTATCTTGGGGAAGACAAAGGATCGAGATACAGATGAGATTGTTGACTTGACAAGAGCTAGGATGAGAATGACACGTGTGTGCGTTTATCACGTCGGACAGAAGTATGCATCAGACTCTGCAGGGATTGTTGGTGAGTGCTTAGCTGTTATGGCTTTTGAGTGTGCCAGATATCAAGTTGACTTCATCGCAGGTGATGGGAACAAGGCATGCTATTACACCACACCAAAATCTCCAGGGGTCCCTACATATCAACACAGCCTCATCCAATTCTGGATTAACAGAATGATTGGTGTTGCAACACAAGCCATGCGCAAGTATTTTGATTCATCTTGCCCTCCAGTCAGGGTCAAGCATTTCATTTCTTGCAGCTATCGTGATCTTGATTTTCTTGCAACGCACTTGGATGGCATTACAACAGCAACATACACTGAAGAGCTCGTGAACAAGACATCAGGTAAGGGTGATTGCTGTATGCTTACAGTTGTTGAGTGGGGTCATTCACGTTTGATGTGTGAGGAACACCCAGAAGACTTTGATGATGAAGATCACATGAACTATGTGGGTGAATTTTACTTCAAGGTAAATGAAACTTGCTTACATGGTGATCACAACATCTTCATGGTTGCCCCAAATGATCGCGATGCTCATAATCCAATTCTTATCCATCTTGATCCTTCTGATATGTCATGGAATGAACGACATCATTACAAACAGGCCTACAAGAAGATGCAGTATGCTGATACAAGAAAGGAAAGACAGAAGGAGAAAAAGAGAAAGGCATATGAAGATCAAGCATCAACGTATCAGGGCAACACAGAGTGGGGTGGATCCTCATCTTCTTCGTCCAGACCATGGAGATCAAGCTTTTGGCTATGAGTGAGTGTATACTTCTTTAAATGAAGATAACACAGCATGAGAAGCCGTGTACAGTTTTTCTGTGCGTTCAACTTATTTCACACAAATGGCATATACTCTTTTAGATAGAGATAATGCCACAAGTGTCTGAATTTTGATTTAATGTAAAATAGAGACTCTTGTAAATAGAGATACTATATACATTTATCTCCATGAGCCATCCGGCGAGCAGACCACTCCGAATGGAGCGAACTCCAAAAATTACCAACTTCGATTTCAGTCCATTGTTTGCTTGAATGAGCAACTTTGGAGATCCGCTATTTCCGTTTATTTCGTGATTTGGTCAATTGTTTTTCGTATGACCTGAATTTCTGAATCTTGCGAACCCGAACTTTTCAATTCGAACTTTCACCGGTAGAGCAAGGCATTTTGCCTATGGAGAGACCGTGCGCGAAGCACCATTGGTCGCTACTGGAAAAATTAGCGAATCCGCTGTTCTTTTTCGACATGTCCTTAGGACATTCGCTGCTTTCACGTGTTTTTCAATTCGAAGCCACTGCGTAACTCCGGTTTCTTTTGCTATTTGCCATTGTGTAGAGAAGTCAGGAAGATACTCTTAATACCAATTGGGTACGGCAAGGCGTAGTGCTCTACTCATTGCTTTTGAATTTGTGCCTGTGTTTTTGTTTCGACCTAATACCTACATAGGTACATGCATGAGTATTGAGCACATTTATATGCGCCCCTCAAGGCTCAAGAGGTATATAGAGTAACCCTGTAGACAAGCACAGACCGGCAACAGGCTGAGTAAAACAAGTGCTGTCATTGGGGAAGACGCCTTAGCTGATCTTGAAGTAGACGCTAGGGCCCCTCTTCAGCCCTCCCCCCCAACCCCCCCCTCCCGCTTTTTTTTAAATTATTTAAATTCAAAACTTGCACACTTTTCAATTACTAGTTTGATTCTTTTATATTAATATTTATGTTTATATATATATATATATCTAGACATATATATACATAGGCACACACATATATATATATCTAATGTATGTATGTATGTATGTATGTATGTATGTATGTATGTATGTATGTATGTATGTATGTATGTATGTATGTATGTATATCTTTGCATTTATATATACACTTATATATATATATTTATGTACTTATATAAATGTATATATATATAAATACATATGAATATGTATATACATATCAATGTGTATATATTTATATAATTATGTCCCTATCAGTATATATAAATATATATATATATATATATGTTTATTTAGAAATACACATACATATTTACTTATAGATAGATAGACGTATATATATATGACATATTTGTGGTTGTTTTTATACACAGCTTTGACCCCAAAATATACTACAAATAATCACGTAATTATACCTACATGTTGTATCCCTAAACCCTAAACGAAACCCTGCATATACATACATGCATACATACATACCTACCTACATACATAGATAGATAGATATATATATACATATGTATATAGATTGATTGATTGATTGATTGATTTGATTGATTGATTGATTGATTGATTTGATTGATTGATTGATTGATTGATTGATTGAAGAAAACCATAGAAAACTTGCAGAAAACCATGGAAAATTGAAGAACACCGGGGAAACATTGAAGAAAACAATGGAAAAATTGAAGAAAACCATGGAACAATTGAAGAAAACCAGGGAAACATTGAAGAAAACCATGAAAAAATTGAAGAAAAACATGGAAAAATGGAAGAAAACCATGGAACAATTGAAGAAAACCAGGGAAACATTGAAGAAAACCATGGAAAAATTGGAGAGGCACGAAACCCAAGAAAGGAAGGGGGGAAGGAAGGAGGAAGGAAGGAAAAAAGGAAGGAAGGAGGATATGAGATAACGAAAAGCAAGGAAGGAAAGAAGCAAAGACAAAGAAGAACGCTGCTTCGAAGAAGATACCAAAGAATAATAGGAAAAAGGAAGAATGGCAGCAGGAAGAAGCAGATCGAGAAGGAAGAACGAAGGAAAAAGGAAAGTGTCTTTTTCATCTGACTTTCACACTTTCTCTGATATCCAACCTTCCATCTCCAGACATGCTGTCGCGTCGCATGTATGAGCATCGCGTTATGGAGCAGCTTGCTTGCTGGGACTCGACCCTTTATTCGGTATGTGTTGGGATCTCAAGAGAGTTCTCCAGACGTGTGATCGCCTCGCATGTATGAGCATTGCGTTATGGAGCACCTTGCTGGGACTCTCCCTCTGAGTCGGTATCCCAAGAGTAGTTGTGATTTAATATGCGCTGGTATCTGTTGGGATCTCAAGAGAGTTCTCCAGACGTGTGATCGCCTCGCATGTATGAGCATTGCGTTATGGAGCACCTTAATGGGACTCTTCGTCTGAGTCGGTATCCCAAGAGTAGTTGTGATTTAATATGCATTGGTATCTGTTGTCTGCTGACAGTCGACCTTTTCTTCGACATCTGACCCTCCCTCCCCTGTCTCCAGACACGTACGAGTCACTTGTATTAGCATACCTCGGAATTTTCTTGTTTGATACGGACCACCTGGATATTGCGGACAGATCGGCAATCGACATCTGACCCTCCCTCCCCTGTCTCCAGACACGTACGAGTCTCACTTGTATTAGCATACCTCGGAATTTATTTTTTTTGATGCAAATTTTATTTTTTTTTGATGCGTGTACCACGTTGAAATCTTGGACAGTTCCATAGAAGTCCAGGGGAATATTTTTTTTTGATGCAAATCAATTTTTATTTTGATACTTATGGGGATATTTTTTTTTTGATGCGTTTTTATTTATTTTTTGATCCTTCACCCGTTTTGACCCATTCCCAGTTAATCAAAACATCCGTACTTCTAGGTTCAGAATTAATCTTATTGCCATTGATTGCTTCATATTGAACTATATATTATTCCCATTTATAATTCTATGCTAAACAATCCCTATTGAATCCTCTTTATCAAGGACAGTACAGTAGATGAAATTGACTGAAATCGGGGGTTAATCTTTTTAGAAACATCCACATTCGGGTTTGCCCAAGAATGGGGAATACCTGAAATTTTAGTCTGAAATGGCACTTCTAATGACTTTAGTGAGCAAAAGATGATAAACTGATAAACCATGAGATTTCCCAATACCCCATCCTCAGACAAACCCATACTCCCAATAATGCTCATGAATATATGCGGTTGGTAGACACCTTCACCGTGCCCCCACAGACTGAGGTGAGTCGCCAATGTGCGAGCCAGATGACGATGCTCCTCAGTGTCAGCCACCGCCGCCTCCGCCGCCGGCGCCAATAGCACCAGGTGAAGGTGGAGAAAGTGGAGAAAGTGGAGAAAGTGGAGAAAGTGGAGAAAGTGGAGAAGGTTCACCGAGTTTTTTGCTGCTGCTGTTTTTTCAAGTGTATTTATCATAATCACGAAAGCTAGCTTCCCTCTTGCTTCAGCAAGGTATTGGGGGGGCTGGAATGTCCAATCGCATGAAACTTCATACTTAACTACCCCCGGCTGGCTGCTTCACAACAGTTTGGCTGTGGCTCAATCCCCCCCGGGCACACCGTCGGCATGTCGCCACCGGCAGCAAATTCAGCACATCCTCAGCATCATTGTGTTTTCATGCCAAGCTCCCTGCCAAGCTAGCTTTCGTCCCTTACCCCTGTGCCTCAAGTTTTGTTGTATTTTCGTTCTTTTCTTTCATATTCATTATAAGAATCATTAGTTGCTAATCGTCGGTCATTCGTAACTGATGACTAACGAGCAGTTATTGATTTTCTAGTCCTAATTTCAAATAGATATTTATTCGTTATCAATTGAGATAATTTTCATTTTTGATGAGCATCACAAGCCTTTGATTGACTTCTTTATATAATCCATTCATGGTGGGGTGGAGGTTGGAGACATTGACAGTATGGATGTTTGGATTGTCATGCTGATGGTGATGGGGTTGGTGCTGTGTGTTTTCGCCCTATCTCCCACTCCAAACGTTTACCTGGTTTACCAAGAGTGCAGGAGTTGCAGCACCAGTTGCAGCACCAGTCGTTCCTCTGCCGCCTCTTCCGAGGGCAAAATGCACTCCTGGTCAGGCAAAATGGGTGCTTCCGCACCTTTGGCTGGTGGGATTTTACTGCCTTTGATTGTTTCCGTTGGTCTCATACCTCCTCAGAATCAGCGCAACTGCGTAGCAGCCGGTTTCGCAATTTGTGGATGCATTCCTTCCAACGTTCATGGGAGCTTTTTGGCTTCGATATTCAACGCCCAATCATTTGCCGGAAGTCTGAAGTGTCAAAAGGGTACGAGCTTCAGCCAGGTTCCAACATCTTGGCGAGCCCCAGAAAGACAAAGATATCACACAGATGTTGAATGATGTTGAAAGGATTGCAAAGGATTGTGTAGATCCGGGTTTCATCATCTCATATCATCTCCAATGGTCAAAACATGTCAAAACGCTTCAACATCGCAGGTGATTCCGGAGCCTTCAGAGCCTTGCCAGATTAAGCAAGGTCTTTGTTGCCACAAGCGCAAAACCAGGGCGGATTGCAAACTTTGCCTCGAATGGAAGGACGTCACGGTATCGCAGTGGATGACATTCAGCATCATTCAGCTAATCAGATCTAATCTAATCCAACAGGAGAAATATGGAGAAATGGAGAAAACATGACAAAACAACAGAGAGTTTCTGTGGAATGTGAGTCTTCCTGGAGCCATGGGGATTTTTGATGGATTTCCATAGGAGGTCTTGGGGCAGATCCCGTCCGACATCGACCGAAAGGTGGGGTATGAAGTGATGCTGCCGATGCTGGTGATGGATTTTCCCTTTTTTGGTCCTTACGGAGCACATGATGTCCGAGCCTCTCAGAACAGGGCGCATTCTTAGCCATTCGCTTGAGAGAAAGGCTGATATCTATTCTCAATCCCAAGTGAAACTTCTGAGTTTTCCTTTTAAGATTTTTAAGATGGGGATCAAAAATGATTGAAACATAATATCAAAACCCCTCCAGGGATGGGCGCAGAACATCTGCCCGCCACCCTCGCCGGACGAGGATGACAAGGACCCGTGCCAATGAAACCAGGAAGCCACCATTGATTATTGGGTTATATCCCTGAATGAGCCACTAGAGAGAGCCTTCTTGGTTAGTGTTATTTGGCCACATACTAGCTGGTTGGTTGAGGACTATTACGATCGAGTATTGGAACGCGAACGAGAAAACCGCAGGTTTTCTGAAAGGGTGAGCCCTTTGTAGCCTTGTTCAACAATAATAAAGAATCAGCTACAATCTCAGCTACAATCTCAAATCGGTTTTCCGCTCCTGTCATCGTTGAAGTTGATGATGTGATTCTTGACTTGGGATCTCTAGAATGGTGATGGAAAATTTACTGACTCCATCAGCTCCCTCAGGGTCCAGCCAAAGGACTTGGACACGGAGTACTTGCTGCCTGATGAGGAGTGATGATGGAAAAAGCTCATGAAAAAGATGGATTTGCGCTGGGAAGGGGGAGAGGAGTTTTCTACCATTCCCAAGCCATTGGCAAAGAGTCTTTAGTGGTTTCGTAGAAGTCACAAGCTGCCATGCAACCTCACAGTGGCGGACCAGCAATTATCTGAACTATATATATAAAAGGATTTTTGTTGAATGAGGAGCATTCTTTACTTCGCAACCAAGGTGTAGATGGACCGAAGGACTCAGCTGGATCCTCAACTGGATCTGAGACGGTGGGACCATTGAGATAGCCAGGGGATGCAATGGGAGGTTTGACATGATTTCGGTCAGACAAATTTTTGCTGCATATTTATGAATTGGCAGGATTTCAATAGAGCATTGCTCCTTTGGCAAAAGACATTTCAACAACTCAAGCTATTGTTATGTTTCCTTAATTGGTCCAAGTTGGTGACATTTTCCCACATTATGTTCGCCACTGCAATTACGTTGTCCTCTTGTCCTCTAAGTTCCTATGAGAATCTGCACCTGGCTACTTTTAAAAGGAAGAGTTTTTAATTAGGATCTGCATCGGTCTACTCTTTGAAAGAAGAGTTTTCAGATCCCACTTTGTCCTGTAAATTTCTATGACGATCTGCACCTTGTTACTCTTTGACAGAAAGGTTTACGATTAAGATCTATTCCTTTTTATATAAATACCTATGACGATCTACATTTATGACGATCTGCACCTGCCTATTCTGTGGAATCGTATGACGATCTGCATCTGCCTACTCTTTGGGAGAGGAGTTTTCAATTAGGATCTACTCCCTTCCTACAAATTCCTATGACGATCTGCATCTGCCTATTCTTTGGAAGAGGAGTTTTCAATTAGGATCTATTCCTTTCCTACAAATTCCTATGACGATCTGCATCTCCTTTCTCTTTAGAAGATGAGTTTTCAATTAGGATCTACTCCTTTCCTACAAATTCCTATGATGATCTGCATCTGCCTATTCTTTGGGAGAGGAGTCTTCAATTAGGATCCACTCCTGTCCTATAAATTCCTATGACGATCTGCATCTGCCTACTCTTTAGAAGCGGAGTTTTCAATTAGGATCTACTCCTTTCCTATAAATTCCTATGACGATCTGCACCTGCCTATTCTTTGGGAGAGGAGTTTTCAATCAGGATCTACACCTTTCCTACAAATTCCTATGACGATCTGCATCTGCCTACTCTTTGGGAGAGGAAGTTTTCAATTAGGATCTGCTCCTTTCCTATAAATTCCTATGACGATCTGTATCTGCCTACTCTTTGGGAGAGGAGTTTTCAATTAGGATCTACTCCTTTCCTACAAATTCCTATGACGATCTGCATCTGCCTACTCTTTAGAGGATGAGTCTACTCCTTTCCTATAAATTCCTATGACGATCTGCATCTGCCTATTCTTTGGGAGAGGAAGTTTTCAATTAGGATCTGCTCCTTTCCTATAAATTCCTATGACGATCTGCATCTGCCTATTCTTTGGGAAAGGAGTTTTCAATTGGGATCTACTCCTTTCCTATAAATTCCTATGACGATGTGCATCTGCCTACTCTGTCGAAGAGGAGTTTTTAATCAGGATCTACTCCTTTCCTACAAATTCCTATGACGATCTGCATCTGCCTATTCTGTCGAAGAGGAGTCTTCAATTAGGATCCACTCCTTTCCTATAAATTCCTATGACGATCTGCATCTGCCTACTCTTTAGAAGAGGAGTTTTCAATTAGGATCTACTCCTTTCCTACAAATTCCTATGACGATCTGCATCTGCCTATTCTTTGGGAGAGAGGAGTTTTCAATTAGGATCTACTCCTTTCCTATAAATTCCTATGACGATCTGCATCTGCCTACTCTTTGGGAGAGGAGTTTTCAATTAGGATCTACTCCCTTCCTATAAATTCCTATGACGATCTGCACCTGCCTATTCTGTCGAAGAGGAGTTTTCAATTAGGATCTACTCCTGTCCTACAAATTCCTATGACGATCTGCATCTGCCTACTCTTTGGGAGAGGAGTTTTCAATTAGGATCTACTCCCTTCCTAGAAATTCCTATGACGATCTGCATCTGTCTACTCTTTGGGAGAGGAGTTTTCAATTAGGATCTACTCCCTTCCTATAAATTCCTATGACGATCTGCACCTGCCTATTCTGTCGAAGAGGAGTTTTCAATTAGGATCTACTCTTTTCCTACAAATTCCTATGACGATCTGCATCTGCCTACTCTTTGGGAAAGGAGTTTTCAATTGGGATCTATTCTTTTCCTACAAATTCCTATGACGATCTGCATCTGCCTAGTCTTTGTAAAAGGAGTTTTCAAGTATGATCTGCTCCTTTCCTACCAATTCCTATGACGATCTGCATCTGTCTACTCTTTGGGAGAGGAGTTTTCAATTATGATCTACTCCTTTCCTATAAATTCCTATGACGATCTGCATCTGCCTACTCTTTGGGAGAGGAGTTTTTAATTCGGATCTACCCCTTTCCTACAAATTCCTATGACGATCTGCATCTCCTTTCTCTTTAGAAGATGAGTTTTCAATTAGGATCTACTCTTTTCCTATAAATTCCTATGACGATCTGCATCTGCCTACTCTTTGGGAAAGGAGTTTTCAACTAGGATCTACTCTTTTCCTATAAATTCCTATGACGATCTGCATCTGCCTACTCTTTGGGAGAGGAGTTTTCAATTAGGATCTACTTCTTTCCTACAAATTCCTATGACGATTCTCTTTAGAAGATGAGTTTTCAATTAGGATCTACTTCTTTCCTACAAATTCCTATGACGATCTGCATCTGCCTACTCTTTGGGAGAGGAGTTTCCAATTATGATCTACCCCTTTCCTACAAATTCCTATGACGATCTGCATCTCCTTTCTCTTTAGAAGATGAGTTTTCAATTAGGATCTACTCCTTTCCTACAAATTCCTATGACGATCTGCATCTGCCTATTCTTTGGGAGAGGAGTCTTCAATTAGGATCCACTCCTTTCCTAGAAATTCCTATGACGATCTGCATCTGCCTACTCTTTAGAAGAGGAGTTTTCAATTAGGATCTACTCCTTTCCTACAAATTCCTATGACGATCTGCACCTGCCTATTCTTTGGGAGAGGGGTTTTCAATTAGGATCTACTCCTTTCCTACAAATTCCTATGACGATCTGCATCTGCCTACTCTTTGGGAGAGGAGTTTTCAATTAGGATCTACTAAGAGAAGGTTGATGTGCTGTAGTGAAATCAGTGGGCGAATGTGTCCTGATAGCCCTTTTTGTCACGCAGCGTTGGCTCAGTTTGTAGGTGTTGCCCTTCGGGGACCATCATTGTGCCTTACACATTCTCATAGCAATTTATCGTCGATCATGGCTGATGTACCGATCTGGTCGGACAATGAACGAATAGATAGTGAAGCTGTTCTCGTCAGTGATGGGGCATGGAAAAAATCGTTACCCCGTGACTGCTGCTACTTTCTTAGAATCTTTATTTGCAATTGTCCATCGACAACCTCCAGATGTGTTAGAACTGAACTTACCATGTCCAATACAAGTCTGCACTGACCAGAATTGTGTGAAGTGTATGGAGGAAGCTGGTGGGTATGACTTCCGATGGATGCATGCCGCTTGGATCAAGATGTCTTTAGCACTCTGTCGACCTGGTATGTGGTCCTTCAACGATCATCGGCACGAGTCAGTTCAGATCACTGGTTTTCAAAGCTCAACCATGGGCAACCTACAACTTCTGTGGTTTTGTCAGGAGACCGAAATGGATATACTGAATCGTGACGGGAGATTTGAAGAAATGATGCTGGAGGAAATGATGACATTGCAAGAAGAAGGAGAGACATCGGATATCTCAAGCAAGAATGATTAAGGATGTATAACGGAAAGCCTCATCACCACGTCACTTCTCCATTTAGCATTTTTTTTGTTTCTTTGAGGGGAAGAAGAACCCTTCGCAGGCACTTCAAGGAGAAAAAAAGAGGTCAACACGATGTTTGCATCACGCAAAACCGTATGGAAATACTTGAGCACATTTGGGGTATAATAAATACCTCCAAGGCACCACTTCTCGCAGCTCGTTTTTTTCTTTTGTTATTGTTATTTTTTTTTCTAAAAAGAAGGGGGCGGGGAAGGAAAAAAAAACAGAACGATGTACACAAGGAATATCAACACCGTACACCGAACGAGATATAAGGATAGTCATTATTTCATTGAGTATTCGACGCGGTATGACTTCTGGTGATGTTCATTGCTTGCTTTGCCAACCAGCACCTCCTGGTCACCCTGCGAGCTTTGATTTGAGCTAATCAACCAACAAATAAACCATAGTGAACGACGATCAATATTACCCAACCAGACAAGTAGAATCGTTTACAAAAATGTAATGAAACGCGCAATGGTCTGTCCGCAACATCGAATTTAATTATATAGTTCAGTTTCTAAACACATGCATATACAGCATTTTCAAATGTGGTATCCTCCAAAGTAGGGTTGCCCTCTCAATTGTGCAAATTACGGAAGCAAGACGCACACAGCCTTCTCTATTATCGCTTCCAATCTTGAAAATCAAATAGAGTGAAATCAAGGTGCATTTGCCTTCATTGTTCCTGATCAATTATCATATGTTATGGCAGCATTGTTTCCATTAATATGGAAAAATCTTAAATATTGAATATTCAAGTTATATTATTTTTTGGGTTTGATAATCATTAAAAGAATCTACATGATGTACAGGAATTCACAAACATAATGATGTCAGGAAGCAGCCGGTAGCGAAACTGAATCAGCATTGTTGCGGTTACTATCCAAGGATGGCTCAGGATCTGGCGTCGTTGCCCCTTGGGCACGTTCCATTACACAGTCATCTCTATTTTGGATTGCTAACAAGCGAGTATCCATCTTACTAACCATACGCTGGACAATATATCTGCCATTTTTTTTCTGTTTCGTAGAGAAATTATCCTGCAGTGTCTATTCGGCCTCATGGCAACATCGACTTAATGTCGTCTGACACCGACGAGATCTGTCTTCAGGTGCTTTGCTTAACTGGAGAAGGCGTCACAGCATGCGTTCCGCGTTCGATCTCCGGATATGAGCTTCGGAAGCTTGTGTCCCAGGAACTTGCTCACAAGCCAGGCGCAAAGCTTGCTCTGCATCACCAGAATCAAGAGCTGCTACTTGACAAAACCTTAGGCGAACAGGGGTTTACTGCTGAAACGGCCATCTTATCATGCACCTATGTTCCCACCAATCTGTTCGCAGCATGGTGCTATGCATTCAAGGTTTCGAATATTAGGGGTGAGTTTCTAATGGAAGGTATAACAAAATTTGAGGGAGCGAAAGATGGGCGCCATTTGCTGCATCTTCCTAGAAGCCTTGAAATGTTGTCCTTCGATCGGCGCTTCAACCGAAGTCTAGCGCAGGTGACATTACCGTCGCGAATCCAACATCTGAGTTTTGGTTATGATTTTAATCAAAGCTTGCAGTCAGTCACGTTACCTTCTAGCCTACAAAGTTTAAGTTTTGGTTGTAAATTCAATCAAACTCTCGAGCGGGTGACATTGCCACAGAGCCTCCTCAGCTTGAATTTTGGTGATCAATTCAATCAAAGTATGGAGAGAGTAAGCTTGCCACCAAATCTTCAGAGCTTGAGTTTTGGAAGACATTTCAAACAACCACTCGAGCGGGTGAGTTTGCCATCAGGTCTCTGCACATTGTGTTTGTCCGATGTGTTAGATAACGAGTTGGAGAAAATATACCTCCCTTCTGGACTCAAAACCTTAATGTTTGGTGATTATTTCAACCAAAGCTTGGCGTGGGTGAGATTGCCGTTCAGTCTGCAGAGTTTGATTTTTGGCGATTATTTCAACCAGAGTTTGCAGTGGGTGACTTTGCCAGAAGGTCTCCTGAGTCTGAGGTTCGGCCGTTATTTCAACCAACCCTTGGAGCGTGTGAGTTTGCCATTGATGCTTCAAACGTTGATTTTGGGCCATGACTTCAGCCAAAATCTAGAGTGCGCAGCCTTGCCACCGTCACTACAGAGCTTGAGTTTCGGCAGCAGTCACAAGCAAAGTCAAGAGAAAATGAAATGGCCTTTGAATCTCCAAAGCTTGAGTTTGGACTGGAGTCTCATTCAGAATATGAGAACTCTATACTTATCATCTAGTCTCACAAGTTTGAGTTTCGGCGATGATTTCAACCAATGTCTGGAGCAATTAGACTTCCCATCGGGTCTTCTTTATCTTCATTTCGGTAGAAGTTTTGACCAAAGCCTCGAGTACGTGACATTGCCATCTAATCTTCGGGAACTACATTTTGATGGCAGTTTCGACCAAAGTCTGGAGCGTGTGACCTTACCGACCAGGCTTCAAAACCTCAGTCTTGGTGATGCTTTCAACCATAGTCTGGAGCGAGTGATCTTTCCAGCCAACCTAATAAGTTTGAAATTTGGCTTGTGTTTCAAACAAAGCCTGGACAGGGTCAGCTTACCAACAAGTCTGCTCGACTTAAGTCTTGGGAAAAGCTTTGATCATTGCATGAACACAGTGATACTCCCATCGAGCCTCCAAAACTTGAGTTTCGGCGATGCGTTCAATCAAAGCCTTGAGGAGATGACCTTACCGCCGAATCTGCTCAGTCTGCACTTTGGCCATTATTTTAACCAAAGTCTGAAGATGGTGCAATGGCCACTGGGTATACAACACTTGAGTTTTGGACGTAATATGTACCAACTCCTGGAAAATGTAACCCTACCATCAAGTCTCCTGAGTTTGACATGTTTTGACAGCTACAGGTGGCCTGACAGTTGTGATTCTGTGCGAAGAATTGAGTTTGAACCCATGCAAAAAAATGTGAATCTCCAGTCTTGAAACCCAAAGAGGATCGTACGCAAGCGGCAGGTGCAAAAGAGAATCGGCAAACAAAAGCGATTTTCTAGTTTATGTATACTCATACACTTTGTAGCTGAATGCACACCACACTACTACGCATTTTTTAAATGTTGCCGCATACCTTTACAGGCATAGACGTAAATTTTAGCGAATTAACACATCATCATCCCTTCAGCATTCTCATACTCCATCATTGTTTGTTACTGTCTGAAACGTAGTGGAGATATGATGACATTGACTACTTTTCATGGCTGATGGACATATGTATATATATATATATATGCAAAACACGCCACATTCGTGTGAAAGTATTTTTCCCCTTTGTCTAGATTTACGAATTATG
Source organism: Cladocopium goreaui (assembly GCA_947184155.2). Taxonomy (NCBI): domain Eukaryota; class Dinophyceae; order Suessiales; family Symbiodiniaceae; genus Cladocopium; species Cladocopium goreaui. Next base: position 103,014 of record CAMXCT020001383.1, on the reverse strand, counting down.
ATTGTGTTTTCTCAGTAATGTCATGTGAAGCTGTTTGGCCATAACGCGTTTGTTTTATTTTGGTTGGGTTCAACCAAGGTGCATATGTACGCTTGATGCTTGACACAGTCTTCCATGTGTAAGTGCATGACTGGGTTGAATGTAGCCCAGCGGGGGGGGGGAGTTAAAAATAGCATGTCCTATACATTTACATGTTCGTGGTTGCTTCACTGCATTATCTGACTATCTGTAGTACAATATCTCAAGTCATATTTCCTAGTCATATTTTCTTGGCGCGTCATCTTTCACACTATTCATCTGTAGACAAAGAAGAGATCCTAACTGACAACTCCTTTTCCAAAGAGTAGCCAGACGCAGATAGTCATAGGAATTTGTAGGAGAAGAGATCCTAAATGAAGACTTCTCTTCTCAAGAGATGCCACTTTTGCAGATCCTCATAGGAATTTGTGGGGAAAGGGGCGATCCGACTTGAAATCTTCTCGTCAAAAGAGTAGCCAGATGTGGATCGTCATAGGAATGTGTAAAAAAAATAAAAATAGAGATACTAGCTGAAAACTCCTTCTCCCAAGAGTAGCCCGATGCAGATTGTCAAAGGAATTTATAGGCAAAGGGTCGATCCTAATTGGAAACTTCTCGTCGAAAGAGTAGCCAGCTGCAGATCGTCATAGGAATTTGTGAAAAAAAAAGAGATACTAACTGAAAACCCCGCCTCCAAGGAGTAGCCCGATGCAGATCGTCATAGGAATTTATAGGAAAAGGGGCGATCCTACTTGAAAATTCTCTCCGAAAGAGTAGCCAGATGCAGATCGTCATAGGAATTTGTAGGAAAAGGAGAGATCTTAATTAAAAACGCTTCTACACTACATTCTTGCAATTCACAGTAATGCTTTTATGCAGCAAGACAGCTTCTCTTCGAGCCAGGAGACTTCGTATTGCGTACTGCGTCTGTATGTCATGAGTCATCCTGTTTTAAAGGTACAAGTGGGAGATCACCGTTGGAATTCATTCTCAGAAATAGCAATATGAACATATTTCCTTTTTTTTTTCGTGGCTCACAGCGGTCAATAGTTCTATGTTGCCCAGCGGGCACTTACTGACTCCGTGCGAGGACCAGACGGTCTGTGATATTTGCTTTGAATGAAAAAGATGTGTGCTTGTATGTTTTTTCGTCCTGTACGGACCCTAGACATCCCCTGGGATATGGCCTTGCCCATCGGGCACTTGGTTCAACAGAGTGGTCGCCCCTCGGGCACCTGGTGCAGGGTCCGAAACACTGTCGTGAGACAGCAAGACAATGTGCATTATATTTCTCTCAGAGACTTCGCACCTGATGCGGTTTGCGTCAACACTCACATGGACCAGATCACGTGAAGCGTACCATTGCTCCTGCATAGTTCTGTTTGGCAGCCCAGTGCACGATGGGAACCTTCTACGATTGCCTACAACTTATTGCTGACCTTCTACGCGCGTCTGCCAGATGAGTTTCGGCAAGTCTTCATCCCGCAAACGACTCAGCACAAGAAAAGAGAGATTGATGTAGAGGGAGAAATCTTCATCGAAGAACAATATCATGGTAACCAACCTGCCTTTTGCTTTCTTCGATGTGGCACTGAGGAGGCATTTCATCTATATAGTGCAATGGGTTTACAGCACCAACATGTAGACGTCCGTGTACTATTGTCACGGTCTCGGTCAAAGGATCTCGCACTGCTGTGAATTCGTTTCCTGCGGGACGAGTGTCGACGCTCCATGTCATCCATGCAGCTGCATGGTGAAGCTGACGCCTTGCTCAAATGGGAGTGGGAAGACAAATGCGATACCTAGGCCATGGATTTCACTACACTCCGTAGCAGCTACAGGGATGTGCTGGACAAGCTGAACAAGTCTGCAAATCAACGAATAGGATAGCATCGCTAAGAGAGACACGAGAAAAGGCAAGCGCAGGGTCCTTGCGTGCCACACGAAGTAGGCAATCAAACGAATAAGACTATTATATTTGATATGTATCATCACACAAAGCAAGCAAAAATCATCTTGCAAGATGTACATGTTTGTCTTAAGGGAGGTAGTGTAGGCATTGCGCACCACTCGGATGCATGGAAGTGTATTCTTGCTGAAATCCGTCACAAGCTCAATGTTGCCATGATTCCTTTTTTTTGTGACCTTACTTCGACAAAAAAAATGAGCATAGGAAGAACCATAGTGGTCGCGCTAGTATAGCATCCATTTCCCGCCGCCCGCAATGGCCCCATAAAATTGTCGAACCACATGCATCCTTGAGGGAGTTTACAGCTTTTCGAAGGGACAGGCTGATACTGACACGGCGCAATCCACCGTTTGGTGGAGACAGTGACAGTCACTCCCCCCTTTTTCTTAATTCAGCCAGTTAAGTAGCACGAGGTACAGGCATGTCTATCTTGGCGGTTAAAAAAAAAAAGAAGTCCAAAGGCGTCTGAACAGGTCTTCTATGATTGAATGTTGCGTGTAGATGCATGTCTCATTTGCATTGGTATGGAATGTTGCGCTTCGTTTCCTGCAATCGTATTTTATAGCTAACTCCTCTTCTCAACCTGGAGCTATAGAATATGCGACTTAGTCTCCGTAGCGTGGTGCGCTGGCTCAATAAACTCGGCAAAGGAGACTACGGCAGGAGTTGCCCATTGGGCACCTGATTTGAAATCATTTCTTTTCTGACTCCAACAAGAACTTTAGCAGGTTGAACGCAGTATCTTAGCTTCGTTCGCATGCCGCAGATCTGGGCCTATCCACAGAAAGCTTCCACGAAAGCGACAGACCCAATACCTTTAGCCGGTTGCGACCTGTCAGAGTGGTGTCTGCGTATCGCAGGTAGGCACAACTTCACGCTTCTCCGCGTGAGACTGCAGTATCGCAATCCGATGGGGCTGCAAACTTTCCCAGTGTGTGTTGTGGTACAGGACCAGAAGCATCCAGCAGTTCCTGATCGAACGGTCCAATTTCTATGGCACATGATCTTCTCTGAGGGCATCGAAACGCCTGTACGCAATAGCTGGATTGAGATGGAAAATGGACAAATACGGCCATTCTGCCCGTCCGATCGGACACTATGGCTGCACCCATCGGGAGTGCTCTTGGCTGCCCGCGATGCGCTCGCACGGGATGTGATAGCCAATGAGCTCTGGGACATGTTCCCACAGCTCTGTGCGTGTCACATCGATATATCTACATGGTTGTCATTTCCCCTCCAATTGCCATTGAGCGAAGCATGCGCAACCACGTGGCAAGATTATTATTTTGTCCCATGTAGCCTTCCATTATTTCCAATCACGGCCCGAAGAACGCCACTTTGGCGAGCAAGCAAGAGAGGAAGTGTCCAGATTGCCTTTGATGCAGTAAACCGTCTTTTGCACATCCTCATCGGCAACTCATTCGCGGACGGGATGGCGCGAAGAGCAGCAATTCTCGGTATGATTAGTATGTACTTACTTGGATGATATTGGCTGCCTTCTGGTTAACTGAACTGTATCAGTGTTGATCAGCTGACGGAAAAGAGGAAAAGGAGCATGTGAAACCGTGATCGATGACTAGTATAATAATGTTCAAATTATTCTATAACAAAGACCATCTAATGAGTCCTGCTCTGTGTCATGTAGGCATCGGATAACTTGCAAAATTGTACTCGTGCTTGCAATGGCTCAAAAAAAGGAAATGCATCACAGTTGCCCATCGGGCACTTGCTAACGACATATGATGAGTTAACAGTCAAAGGTTTTTAATGTCAACAGATCTAGTCAGAATCAGTTGATTGTATTCCATATTAGGTAACAGCTACTAGGTGTTATACACACGTGGCAAATCATGCGAGTCCTCCCAGAGCACATCTCGACCGACTGCCAACAACAGTGGGGCATGCAGGCCAAGCTGATTCGGCGAAGCCATCGTGCGTCCAAGCTATGCAGGGTGTGAAAAGGCAATGGCAACAGTCAGCAGCAGTGGATCGTCAATTGGAAGCTCTCTCACGATCTATGCGGGCGAGCACAGACTGTGGGGCGCAGCTCTCATTGCATCGGACAATCACATCACACTTTGATCTGGAAGCGACGGCTAACGATCAACAACAGCAGCTGGCGATCGACGTCCTGGAGTTTCGCTACCAGATTGAGCGTGAAATATGTGAAGATAGAATCAGGTTCTTATCCAGTCAGCTAGCATCAGAATCAGAAGCCGCCAAGCAAACGATACGGCTGACGTTAGAAGAGAAGGAGCTGCAGCATGCCCATGAGCTCATGTGTATGTCACTACACAATGAGATAGCGCTCCTGCGCGTAGAACGTGTCAGTAAGGAACGGCATCTGGACAGCCTGGTCAAGATGGCTTGTGCTCAGAGCCAGCATACCAAGCTCGATGGACTGTCAAATCAATTGCACAGAGTCTTCGATGCCCCTGAGCACCCAGGTGGCAGGAAGCGACACCGAGAGGCAAGACTCCTAACGGCAGGGCCGTGTGAAGAGGTAACCGAGGAGCAAATGAGCCAATGGCGAAAAAAGGTGCGAAGCCATCGTGGGACATCTGAGTCTATTGCATCACGCGGTCCCTCGGCGCACTGGCTGTCAGAGTACTGCTTTAATATTTGCAGCTATAACAGAGCAGAGTGGGGTAATTTGTTAGGATCGTTGGCGACTGCATGCGAGAGATTACCTTCAGTGTTTGGAGCTATTTGTCATTTTTTTTTGGAAAAAAAACAAAAAAGTACTTGGTAAGCATATGTTCTTGTTGCATTATTAGATACATATATAATAATTTAAAAAGTATCTTCAGATATTTGCTTTTCTTGTTACCAGCATATGAGGAGCTTTTTTTTCTTTATCTTTTTGCATTATAATTCCGTTTAACACTTCTTTGTTAGAAACAAATTCCTTTCTCCGCGGTGACACAGATAGGAGCTCAGAGGCGTCTGAACAGGTCCAATGTGAATGCCCAGCATCTATCACAGCATTTCTTCGTTTTGTTGTGTTCAACAACAGTGAATATAGACACTTGCTGCATGATATAGTCTTCCATGTGTAAGCGCATGACGGGGTTATTGTAGCCCTGAAAGGGGGGTTAAAAAAGGCATGTCCTATACATTTACATGTCCGTGATCGCTCCACTACATTCTCTTACTATCTGTAGTGTGATCGCTCAAGTCAGATTATCTGGTCTATTTTTCTTACTGTAGTTGCCCCTCGGGCACTTGGCGCATCATCTTTCACACCATTCCGTTAGCATGCCTTTTGTCCTTGTGCCATGGTGGCCTGACACAGATGTTGCAGACCTACCTGGGTTCATCACAGATGCCTTACAGGATGACATGCATAGCTTTTGGGTTGAAGTGGAAATGCCAAGTTATTGTAAAAACAAGAGGAAGTGGCAGTTCTATGCATCTACTCGCTGTAGCCCACCAGGCACGGATATCATTGGCGATGTGAGAGGGGAACTCAGTTACGGGATGTTCTTTTCGGAAGTTCCACAATGTCTGCAGGGAAGGAATCTATCTGCCGCTGATGCCAACGTTGTTGGTCATGAACTGAGATTTAACATTTTACAAGGCGAGGACGCCTTAGAGCTTCTCAGCACTCTGATCACGTGCGCCTCGGCTCTTCTACGAACACAGCATGATAGAGGCAAGCCGCGCCGTCGAAGAACGGTTTTTTTCAGGAGTCAATGTATGTCTCAAGTAGAAAGTATCCAAAATCGAGATACTCCAGCACTCAATGTTTTCCGCGGATATATGATTGGTAGTGATCAGTTCTTGGCCGAGAGTACCAGAGCGTCCCAGTCGTGGGAAGCGTCATCTTTGTTCTTTTCCTCTACTGACGCAAAACACTTACCTGATCTGTCTCTTTTCGATGTCCACTCGGATATTCCCACTGATGTCGCAATGGATGCATTACGGCATAATCTGCGATCTCGCTTATGTCGCACAGTGGCGAATAGTAAAGTCATCGGAGTGCATCATGGCTTCTTACGAAGAGGAGACAAAAAGACGTATCTCAACATACCGGGAGGACAAATTGATGCTTCTGATTACGAGTGTCAGACATTTAAGCATTGTGTCATCTGGTTAATGAAGACTTCGGTATATGAGGAAAAGATTCGGCAGGGTGAAAAACTTGACGGAGGATGTCTCTTCTTATGTACAGGAACAAGTTTAAATTTGACTAGAATGACCATCGTCCCAGATGGAAGTTATTTGTTGCCAACAAATGAGGATTCAGTACCTTGTGTCTGCATCATTACACACGACGTACACGAATATATTTTCACCTATGAGTGTATGAAGCAAGCGAGCCTATGCGCATGGGCGAATTCGCAGCAGGGCAAGCCTCCCTTCGCCAATGCCAGCGTAGCCCTCCGGGGCTTCCTGGGCCTAGCTGCCGAACAGACTTCCAGTCGCCCTCCGGGCACTGAGTCGATTCTATATCATGGTCGAGGCGATAGCATTCTAATGCAAAGGTTAACAGAAATGCAGAGGGAAGTTGTAAGTAATATTTTTCAACAGGATTTGACCATATTAGATTGCATTGCTGGCGCAGGCAAGACAACCATTATGCTTGCTGCTCTTGACAGCATAGTGATGGATGTGGAAGACTACATACTAGTGACAGCGCCCAACAAGCCGATGGTCGCGAGACTATCGAATTTACTCACCAACCACTTGGGAGACGCAAAGTGCGCGGTGCGGGGCGGCACCGATTGGGTCGGGGACGAACCCATAGACCTTATAGCAGCACACTTAGAAGGAGAAGTGATGCGGGAGTGCGCATCGGAATTCGAGACACTGCGAGTTGCCCTGTGTGCTATCAACTATGAAACAAGGAATTGTTTGCAATGTATGGAAAAGCAACATATGGGAGACTATTGGCGCCACTGGGAGAACGTGCTGAGGTACCATGCAGCATACCAACTATACCTCTTCCAGGTCGTTTACCATCGAGCGCAGGAAGCACGGAAGGAGGCAGTTAAAAGAATCAACGTCGTGGTCGCAACAACTTCTTATGCGCGAAAGCTGCTTGGCGGCGAGGCACCGTGGAGTCGATCCTTCGTCAGGCGCCGACTCGTCCGTCTGTTCGTGGATGAAGTACATCAAGAGAGCTATTTGGCCTTGACCGCGCTTCTAGCACATGCGCCACACGCGGTTTTGATTGGCGACGCAAAGCAGGCCCTGATAAGAGAGGAAGAAGCAGGCGGCACATATACAGGATCATTTAGTTGGATAGAGAGAAAGGATTTACGTGTGATTTCACTCACTGAGAGCTTTCGATTGGGTCCTATTATCACACGATGCTTAGTAGATACGGGAGATTATGTCACCGCGAGGTCACATTCATCGGCCCCCGATACAACTCTACTGCCAGTCTTGTTTGCACCCATAGAGGATGCTTTGTTTCTGGATGCTGAGATCATCACAAGTCCTTTCATGTTGCAACATCTCATTCACTTAATAGCGCTCGAGGCAGTGTCTTCTGCGTTAGCGAAGAGACAGGTCTCACTAGCTGTTATATGTTGGTATAATGTGCAGAAAGACTTCCTGAAGAAATACTTGGTTGATTTATGCAACGACCACGCGCGCGCTATTCTGCAGATGCATTGGTTCGATCGCTCTTTCCGCACAAGGCACGGGGGAGAACTAGATGAATATGTCAAAGCGGTCGACAGATGTCTTGCTTCGCTGCATACTTTCTTACCCGGTGGCATTGGAGGAAGTGAATACGATGTCGCGTTCCTTTTTTTGCCCCGACGACGCTCTGAGGACACAACATATCGAGGAACTCAACTGTTGTCTCCCGCATGGCGGTACGTCGCCCTCACACGCGGGTCCCTACGATCATATGTCTTCCTTGAGGTCCTCATTGATCGCGTACCAAACCGTACCAGCCAGGCTGAAAGGGTTGGCCAGTGGTCTCGTTTTGCAGCTGTATGCTTGGATGAGTTTAGAGACCTACGAGCACCTGGGCACTATGTCCTTGAAAATAGTGTCGAGTGGCGCTACAGTCCGGCACAGATCGTCCTCACAGATTATTATGTGGAAAATGTATTTAACATGGGAAAGGCACAACATACAAGCTGTCTGCAGCACTTACATGCGGTCATACGTGGACAGAATTTTGATTTACCTGCCCGTCGGGTCGCAGGCGATGCATTCCAGGACCTTCTACAGGGCGGACAGAACTCCAATTTGCAAAGTCTATTGGTGAAAGCCAGGAATGCCACACGTCGTCTCAACAATCTCCCTGATCTGCAGGCGCAATATCCTGTGGGCCTCCAAGTCGAAAATTTTCATGACCGAAATATGCTGCACTTCAAAGACATTATGCTCGATGCGATCTGTGTCAATGTCCTCATGGACCAAATTACCGTATCCTTACCATTGTTGCTGTATAGCCCTGCTTGGTCTCTGCACTTAGACCCTTCGGATGTCGCATATGAATTATTACAGCTTTTCTACATCCAACTGCCAGTAGATATCCGACAAAGTCTCGTCCCGCAGACAACGCGGCATAAGAAGAAAGAGGTAGATGTCGCAGGTGAGATTTTCCTTGAGGAACAATGCCATAGCAATAGACCGGCTTTTTGCTTGCTCGAGGACGGCTGTGATGAAATATTCCATCTATACAGTGCTATGGGCCTACCACACCAGCATGATGATGTTCGAGTACTTCTCGCACGATGTCGGTCCAGTGACATCGCTCTGCTGTGGATCCGTTTTCTTACGGACCAGTATGCGTTGACATTAACGGAAACGCATGTGCAAGGTGAAGATAATGCCCTGGGCAAGTGGAATTGGAGTTTCACAAGTCTCCGATGGAATGTGCATTTTGACACAGTAACAAAGCGCTTTGAGGATGTGCTGCACGAAATGAAATGCATCCATTTGCAGTGATGATGTTATCGACACTATCCGTGGCTGAAAAGAAGCACGTGCATTGATTTTTTTTCCCATCATGATTCTCTTCGGAAGTGATGTTCCTACTGTGACATATCGATGCATGCTCGGCGACACGGGATGCCGCATGTTCGAATCGTGGGTGACTACATAGATAGAGAGTGAGAGGTTTTTACAGAAACTGGGCAGATTTTACGTAACATCATCTACTCCAGAGAAATAAATAGATGCTGATCCTCAGATGACGTTACAGGAAAGAGGCAGATTTAATTTGACATCTTATCTGCAAGACGCATAGACAGATCCAGATCCTCATAGGAAGTTACAGGAAAGAAGCAGATTTTAATTAACATCTTCTATCCCACACAAATGGACAGATGCAGATCGTCGTTGGAATTTCTGGGACAAGGGCAGATTTGAATTAACATCTTCTCTTTCAGAGGAGTAGACAGTTACAGATAGTCATAGGAATTTATAAGAAAAGGATAGATTTAAAGTAGCATCTTATCTGCGACAAGAGTAGACCGATGCAAATTGTCCTATTTTTTTTTTGTATAAGAGAAGGGGAGATGTACACTAAATTCTGCTCTTTCAGTAAAGTAGACTGATGTAGATCGTCATAGGAGTTTACAGCAAAGGGAGAAAATTTAAATTGACGTCTAGCCAGATGCAGATCGTCATAGGAATTTTGTAGGAAAGGAATAGATCCTAATTGAAAATTTCCCTCCCAAGGAGTAGGCAGATGCAGATCATCATAGGAATTTGTAGGAAGGGATGATATTTTAATGGAGAACTCCTATATAAAGAGTAGCCATATACAGATCGTCATAGAAATTTACAGGAAAAGAATAGATCCTATTTGAAAACTCTTCTTACAAAAGGGTAGCCAGATGCAGATCGTCATAGGGATTTATGAGGAAAGGAGAGATCCTAATTGAAAACTCTTCTTCTAAAGAGAAAGGAGATGCAGATCGTCATAGGAATTTTTAGGGAAAGAATAGATCCCAATTGAAAACTTATCTCCCAAAGAGTAGGCAGCTGCACATCGTCATAGGAATTAGTAGGAAAGAAGTAGATCCCAATTGAAAACTTGTTTCTCAAAGAGTAGGCAGCTGCACATCGTCATAGGAATTAGTAGGAAAGGAGCAGATCCTAATTGAAAACTCCTCTTAAAAAAAAGAAAGGAAATGCAGATCGTCATAGGAATTTGTAGGAAAGGAGTAGATCCCAATTGAAAACCCCTCTTCTCAAAGACTAGGCAGATGCAGATCGTCATAGGAATTTGTAGGAAAGGAATAGATCCTAATTGAAAACTCCTCTTCTCAAAGACTAGGCAGATGCAAATCGTCATAGGAATTTGTAGGAAAGGAATAGATCCTAATTGAAAACTCCTCTTCCAAAGAATAGGCAGATGCAGATCGTCATAGGAATTTATAGGAAAGGAATAGATCCTAATTGAAAACTCCTCTTCTCAAAGAGTAGGCAAGTGCAGATCGTCATAGGAATTTGTAGGAAAAGAATAGATCCTAATTGAAAACTCCTCTTCTCAAAGACTAGGCAGATGCAGATCGTCATAGGAATTTGTAGGAAAGGAAAAGATCCTAATTGAAAACTCCTCTTCTCAAAGACTAGGCAGATGCAGATCGTCATAGGAATTTGTAGGAAAGGAATAGATCCTAATTGAAAACTCCTCTTCCAAAGACTAGGCAGATGCATATCGTCATAGGAATTTGTAGGAAAGTAGTAGATCCTAATTGAAAACTCCTCTTTTCAAAGACTAGGCAGATGCAGATCGTCATAGGAATTTGTAGGAAAGGAATAGATCCTAATTGAAAACTCCTCTTCTCAAAGACTAGGCAGATGCAGATCATCATAGGAATTTGTAGGAAAGGAATAGATCCTGATTGAAAACTCCTCTTCCAAAGAATAGGCAGATGCAGATCGTCATAGGCATTTATAGGAAAGGAATAGATCCTAATTGAAAACTCCTCTTCCCAAAGACTAGGCAGATGCAGATCGTCATAGGAATTTGTAGGAAAGGAGCAGATCCTAATTGAAAACTTCTCTTCTCAAAGACTAGGCAGATGCAGATCGTCATAGGAATTTATAGGAAAGGAATAGATCCTAATTGAAAACTCCTCTTCTCAAAGAGTAGGCAAGTGCAGATCCTCATAGGAATTTGTAGGAAAGGAGCAGATCCTAATTGAAAACTTCCTCTTCTCAAAGAATAGGCAGATGCAGATCGTCATAGGAATTTGTAGGAAAGGAGCAGATCCTAATTGAAAACTTCCTCTTCCAAAGACTAGACAGATGCAGATCGTCATAGCAATTTGTAGGAAAAGAATAGATCCTAATTGAAAACTCCTCTTCCAAAGACTAGGCAGATGCAGATCGTCATCGGAAATTGTAGGAAAGGAGCAGATCCTAATTGAAAACTCCTCTTCTCAAAGACTAGGCAGATGCAGATCGTCATAGGAATTTGTAGGAAAGGAATAGATCCTAATTGAAAACTCCTCTTCCAGAGAGTCGCCAGGTGCAGATCGTCATAGGAATTTGTAGGAAAAGAATAGATCTGAATTGAAAACTCCTCTTCCAGAGAGTCGCCACGTGCAGATCGTCATAGGAATTTGTAGGAAAAAGAATAGATCTGAACTGAAAACTTCTTTTCAAAACAGTAAGAAGATGCAGATCGTCATAGGAATTTATAGGAAAGGAATAGATCCTAATTGAAAACTCCTCTTCTCAAAGAGTAGGCAAGTGCAGATCGTCATAGGAATTTGTAGGAAAAGAGTAGATCCTAATTAAAAATTTCTATGTCCAAAGAATAGGCAGATGCAGATCGTCATAGGAATTTATAGGAAAGGAATAGATCCTAATTGAAAACTCCTCTTCTCAAAGAGTAGGCAAGTGCAGATCGTCATAGGAATTTGTAGGAAAAGAAGTCGATCCCAATTGAAAACTTGTCTCCTAAAAAGTAGGCAGCTGCAGATCGTCATAGGACTTTATAGGAAAGGAGTAGATCCTAATTGAAAAATCCTCTCTCCCAAAGAATAGGCAGATGCAGATCGTCATAGGAATCTGTAGGGAAGGAGTAGATCCTAATTGAAAACTCCTCTCCCAAAGAGTAGGCAGATGCAGATCGCCATAGGAATTTGTAGGAAAAGAGTAGATCCTAATTGAAAACTCCTCTTCCAAGGAGTAGGCAGATGCAGATCGTCATAGGAATTTATAGGAAAGGAGTGGATCCTAATTGAAAACTCCTCTTCTAAAGAGTAGGCAGATGCAGATCGTCATAGGAATTTGTAGGAAAGGAGTAGATCCTAATTGAAAACTCCTCTTCCACAGAATAGGTAGGTGCAGATCGTCATAGGAATCTGTAGGAAAGGAGTAGATCCTAATTGAAAACTCCTCTTCTAAAAAGAAAGGAGATGCAGATCGTCATAGGAATTTGTAGGAAAAGAATAGATCCCAATTGAAAACTCCTCTCCCAAAGAATAGACAGGTGCAGATCGTCATAGAAATTTGTAGGAAAAGAATAGATCCCAATTGAAAACTTCTCTCCCAAAGAGTAGGCAGATGCAGATCATCATAGGAATTTATAGGAAAGGAGTAGACTCATCCTCTAAAGAGTAGGCAGATGCAGATCGTCATAAGAATTTGTAGGAAAAGAATAGATCTCAATTGAAAACTCCTTTCCCAAAGAGTAGGCAGATGCAGATTGTCATAGGAATTTGTAGGAAAAGGAATAGATCCTAATTGAAAACTCCGCCGCCAAAGAGTAGGGAGATGCAGATCGTCATAGGAATTTGTAGGAAAAGAATAGACCCCAATTGAAAACTCCTTTCCCAAAGAGTAGGCAGATGCAGATCGTCATAGGAATTTATAGGAAAGGAGTGGATCCTAATTGAAGACTCCTCTTCGACAGAATAGGCAGATGCAGATCGTCATAGGAATTTATAGGAAAGGAGTGGATCCTAATTGAAAACTCCTCTCCCAAAGAGTAGGCAGATGCAGATCGTCATAGGAATTTGTAGGAAAAGAGTAGATCCTAATTGAAGACTCCTCTTCCAAGGAGTAGGCAGATGCAGATCGTCATAGGATTTTGTAGGAAAGGAGTAGATCCTAATTGAAAACTCCTCTTCTAAAGAGTAGGCAGATGCAGATCGTCATAGGAATTTGTAGGAAAGGAGTAGATCCTAATTGAAAACTCATCTTCTAAAGAGAAAGGAGATGCAGATCGTCATAGGAATTTGTAGGAAAAGAATAGATCATAATTGAAAACTCCTCTCCTAAAGAGTAGGCAGATGCAGATCGTCATAGGAATTTGTAGGAAAGGAGTAGATCCTAATTGAAAACTCCTCTTCTAAAGAGTAGGCAGATGCAGATCGTCATAGGAATTTGTAGGAAAGAAGTCGATCCCAATTGAAAACTTGTCTCCTAAAAAGTAGGCAGCTGCAGATCGTCATAGGAATTTGTAGGAAAGAAGTAGATCCTAATTGAAAACTCCTCTCCCAAAGAATAGGCAGATGCAGATCGTCATAGGAATTTGTAGGAAAGGAGTAGATCCCAATTGAAAACTCCTCTCCCAAAGAATAGACAGGTGCAGATCGTCATAGGAATTTGTAGGAAAGAAGTAGATCCTAATTGAAAACTCCTCTTCTAAAGAGTAGGCAGATGCAGATCGTCTTAGGAATTTGTAGGAAAGAAGTCGATCCCAATTGAAAACTTGTCTCCTAAAAAGTAGGCAGCTGCAGATCGTCATAGGAATTTGTAGGAAAGGAGTAGATCCTAATTGAAGACTCCTCTTCCACAGAATAGGTAGGTGCAGATCGTCATAGGAATCTGTAGGAAAGGAGTAGATCCTAATTGAAAACTCCTCTTCTAAAAAGAAAGGAGATGCAGATCGTCATAGGAATTTGTAGGAAAACAGTAGATCCTAATTGAAAACTCCTCTCCCAAAGAATAGGCAGGTGCAGATCGTCATAGAAATTTGTAGGAAAAGAATAGATCCCAATTGAAAACTTCTCTCCCAAAGAGTAGGCAGATGCAGATCATCATAGGAATTTATAGGAAAGGAGTAGACTCATCCTCTAAAGAGTAGGCAGATGCAGATCGTCATAGGAATTTGTAGGAAAAGGAGTAGATCCTAATTGAAAACTCCGCCGCCAAAGAGTAGGCAGATGCAGATCGTCATAGGAATTTGTAGGAAAAGAATAGACCCCAATTGAAAACTCCTTTCCCAAAGAGTAGGCAGATGCAGATCGTCACAGGAATTTATAGGAAAGGAGTAGATCCTAATTGAAAACTCCTCTCCCAAAGAGTAGGCAGATGCAGATCGTCATAGGAATTTGTAGGAGAAGAGTAGATCCTAATTGAAAACTCCTCTTCCAAGGAGTAGGCAGATGCAGATCGTCATAGGAATTTATAGGAAAGGAGTGGATCCTAATTGAAAACTCCTCTTCTAAAGAGTAGGGAGATGCAGATTGTCATAGGAATTTGTAGGAAAGGAGTAGATCCTAATTGAAAACTCATCTTCTAAAGAGAAAGGAGATGCAGATCGTCATAGGAATTTGTAGGAAAGAAGTAGATCCGAATTGAAAACTCCTCTCCCAAAGAATAGGCAGATGCAGATCGTCATAGGAATTTGTAGGAAAGGAGTAGATCCCAATTGAAAACTCCTCTCCCAAAGAATAGACAGGTGCAGATCGTCATAGGAATTTGTAGGAAAGAAGTAGATCCTAATTGAAAACTCCTCTTCTAAAGAGTAGGCAGGTGCAGATCGTCATAGGAATTTGTAAGAAAGGAGTAGATCCTAATTGAAAACTCATCTTCTAAAGAGAAAGGAGATGCAGATCGTCATAGGAATTTGTAGGAAAGGGGTAGATCATAATTGAAAACTCCTCTCCCAAAGAGTAGGCAGATGCAGATCGTCATAGGAATTCGTAGGAAAGGAGTAGATCCTAATTAAAAACTCCTCTTCTAAAAAGTAGGCAGATGCAGATCGTCATAGGACTTTATAGGAAAGGAGTAGATCCTAATTGAAAAATCCTCTCTCCCAAAGAATAGGCAGATGCAGATCGTCATAGGAATCTGTAGGAAAGGAGTAGATCCTAATTGAAAACTCCTCTCCCAAAGAGTAGGCAGATGCAGATCGTCATAGGAATTTGTAGGAAAAGAGTAGATCCTAATTGAAAACTCCTCTTCTAAAGAGTAGGCAGATGCAGATCGTCATAGGAATTTATAGGAAAGGAGTCGATCCTAATTGAAAACCCCTCTTCTAAAGAGTAGGCAGATGCAGATCGTCATAGGAATTTGTAGGAAAGAAGTAGATCCTAATTGAAAACTCCTCTTCCACATAATAGGTAGGTGCAGATCGTCATAGGAATCTGTAGGAAAGGAGTAGGTCCTAATTGAAAACTCCTCTTCTAAAAAGAAAGGAGATGCAGATCGTCATAGGAATTTGTAGGAAAAGAATAGATCCCAATTGAAAACTCCTCTCCCAAAGAATAGACAGGTGCAGATCGTCATAGGAATTTGTAGGAAAAGAATAGATCCCAATTGAAAACTTCCCTCCCAAAGAGTAGGCAGATGCAGATCGTCATAGGAATTTATAGGAAAGGAGTAGACTCATCCTCTAAAGAGTAGGCAGATGCAGATCGTCATAGGAATTTGTAGGAAAAGAATAGATCTCAATTGAAAACTCCTTTCCCAAAGAGTAGGCAGATGCAGATCGTCATAGGAATTTGTAGGAAAAGGAGTAGATCCTAATTGAAAACTCCGCCGCCAAAGAGTAGGCAGATGCAGATCGTCATAGGAATTTGTAGGAAAAGAATAGACCCCAATTGAAAACTCCTTTCCCAAAGAGTAGGCAGATGCAGATCGTCACAGGAATTTATAGGAAAGGAGTAGATCCTAATTGAAAAAATCCTCTTCCAAGGAGTAGGCAGATGCAGATCGTCATAGGAATTTATAGGAAAGGAGTGGATCCTAATTGAAAACTCCTCTCCCAAAGAATAGGCAGATGCAGATCGTCATAGGAATTTGTAGGAAAGGAGTAGATCCTAATTGAAAACTCCTCCTCTAAAAAGAAAGGAGATGCAGATCGTCATAGGAATTTATAGAAAAGGAGTAGATCTTAATTGAAAACTCCTCTCCCAAAGAGTAGGCAGATGCAGATCGTCATAGGAATTTGTAGGAAAGGAGTAGATCCTAATTGAAAACTCCTCTTCTAAAGAGTAGGCAGATGCAGATCGTCATAGGAATTTGTAGGAAAGAAGTCGATCCCAATTGAAAACTTGTCTCCTAAAAAGTAGGCAGCTGCAGATCGTCATAGGAATTTGTAGGAAAGGAATAGATCCTAATTGAAAACTCCTCTTCCACAGAATAGGTAGGTGCAGATCGTCATAGGAATCTGTCGGAAAGGAGTAGATCCTAATTGAAAACTCCTCTTCTAAAAAGAAAGGAGATGCAGATCGTCATAGGAATTTGTAGGAAAACAGTAGATCCTAATTGAAAACTCCTCTCCCAAAGAATAGGCAGGTGCAGATCGTCATAGAAATTTGTAGGAAAAGAATAGATCCCAATTGAAACTTCTCTCCCAAAGAGTAGGCAGATGCAGATCATCATAGGAATTTATAGGAACGGAGTAGACTCATCCTCTAAAGAGTAGGCAGATGCAGATCGTCATAGGAATTTGTAGGAAAAGAATAGATCTCAATTGAAAACTCCTTTCCCAAAGAGTAGGCAGATGCAGATCGTCATAGGAATTTGTAGGAAAAGGAGTAGATCCTAATTGAAAACTCCGCCGCCAAAGAGTAGGCAGATGCAGATCGTCATAGGAATTTGTAGGAAAAGAATAGACCCCAATTGAAAACTCCTTTCCCAAAGAGTAGGCAGATGCAGATCGTCATAGGAATTTATAGGAAAGGAGTAGATCCTAATTGAAAAAATCCTCTTCCAAGGAGTAGGCAGATGCAGATCGTCATAGGAATCTGTAGGAAAGGAGTAGATCCTAATTGAAAACTCCTCTCCCAAAGAGTAGGCAGATGCAGATCGTCATAGGAATTTGTAGGAAAAGAGTAGATCCTAATTGAAAACTTCTCTCCCAAAGAGTAGGCAGATGCAGATCATCATAGGAATTTATAGGAAAGGAGTAGACTCATCCTCTAAAGAGTAGGCAGATGCAGATCGTTCGATCTCCGCAGATGCAGATCGTCATAGGAATTTGTAGGAAAGGAATAGATCCTAATTGAAAACTCCTCTTCCAAAGAATAGGCAGATGCAGATCGTCATAGGCATTTATCGGAAAGGAATAGATCCTAATTGAAAACTCCTCTTCCCAAAGACTAGGCAGATGCAGATCGTCATAGGAATTTGTAGGAAAGGAGCAGATCCTAATTGAAAACTCCTCTTCTCAAAGACTAGGCAGATGCAGATCGTCATAGGAATTTATAGGAAAGGAATAGATCCTAATTGAAAACTCCTCTTCTCAAAGAGTAGACAAGTGCAGATCCTCATAGGAATTTGTAGGAAAGGAGCAGATCCTAATTGAAAACTTCCTCTTCTCAAAGAATAGGCAGATGCAGATCGTCATAGGAATTTGTAGGAAGAGGAGTAGATCCTAATTGAAAACTCCGCCGCCAAAGAGTAGGCAGATGCAGATCGTCATAGGAATTTGTAGGAAAAGAATAGACCCCAATTGAAAACTCCTTTCCCAAAGAGTAGGCAGATGCAGATCGTCATAGGAATTTATAGGAAAGGAGTAGATCCTAATTGAAAAAATCCTCTTCCAAGGAGTAGGCAGATGCAGATCGTCATAGGAATCTGTAGGAAAGGAGTAGATCCTAATTGAAAACTCCTCTCCCAAAGAGTAGGCAGATGCAGATCGTCATAGGAATTTGTAGGAAAAGAGTAGATCCTAATTGAAAACTTCTCTCCCAAAGAGTAGGCAGATGCAGATCATCATAGGAATTTATAGGAAAGGAGTAGACTCATCCTCTAAAGAGTAGGCAGATGCAGATCGTTCGATCTCCGCAGATGCAGATCGTCATAGGAATTTGTAGGAAAGGAATAGATCCTAATTGAAAACTCCTCTTCCAAAGAATAGGCAGATGCAGATCGTCATAGGAATTTATAGGAAAGGAATAGATCCTAATTGAAAACTCCTCTTCCCAAAGACTAGGCAGATGCAGATCGTCATAGGAATTTGTAGGAAAGGAGCAGATCCTAATTGAAAACTCCTCTTCTCAAAGACTAGGCAGATGCAGATCGTCATAGGAATTTATAGGAAAGGAATAGATCCTAATTGAAAACTCCTCTTCTCAAAGAGTAGACAAGTGCAGATCCTCATAGGAATTTGTAGGAAAGGAGCAGATCCTAATTGAAAACTTCCTCTTCTCAAAGAATAGGCAGATGCAGATCGTCATAGGAATTTGTAGGAAAGGAGCAGATCCTAATTGAAAACTTCCTCTTCCAAAGACTAGACAGATGCAGATCGTCATAGCAATTTGTAGGAAAAGAATAGATCCTAATTGAAAACTCCTCTTCCAAAGACTAGGCAGATGCAGATCGTCATCGGAATTTGTAGGAAAGGAGCAGATCCTAATTGAGAACTCCTCTTCTCAAAGACTAGGCAGATGCAGATCGTCATAGGAATTTGTAGGAAAGGAATAGATCCTAATTGAAAACTCCTCTTCCAGAGAGTCGCCAGGTGGAGATCGTCATAGGAATTTGTAGGAAGAGGAGTAGATCCTAATTGAAAACTCCGCCGCCAAAGAGTAGGCAGATGCAGATCGTCATAGGAATTTGTAGGAAAAGAATAGACCCCAATTGAAAACTTCTTTTCAAAACAATAAGAAGATGCAGATCGTCATAGGAATTTATAAGAAAGGAGTAGATCCTAATTGAAAAAATCCTCTTCCAAGGAGTAGGCAGATGCAGATCGTCATAGGAATCTGTAGGAAAAGAGTAGATCCTAATTGAAAACTCCTCTTCCAAAGACTAGGCAGATGCAGATCGTCATAGGATTTTGTAGGAAAGGAATAGATCCTAATTGAAAACTCCTCTTTCAGAGAGTCGCCAGGTGCAGATCGTCATAGGAATTTGTAGGAAAGGAATAGATCCTAATTGAAAATTCCTCTTTTCAAAGACTAGGCAGATGCAGATCGTCATAGGAATTTGTAGGAAAAGAGTAGATCCTAATTGAAAACTCCTCTTCGAAAAAACTAGGCAGATGCAGATCGTCATAGGAATTTGTAGGAAAGGAATAGATCCTAATTGAAAACTCCTCTTCTCAAAGACTAGGCAGATGCAGATCGTCATAGGAATTTATAGGAAAGGAGTAGATCCTCATTGAAAACTCCTCTTCTCAAAGAGTAGGCAAGTGCAGATCCTCATAGGAATTTGTAGGAAAGGAGCAGATCCTAATTGAAAACTTCCTCTTCTCAAAGAATAAGCAGATGCAGATCGTCATAGGGATTTGTAGGAAAGGAGCAGATCCTAATTGAAAACTTCCTCTTCCAAAGACTAGACAGATGCAGATCGTCATAGGAATTTGTAGGAAAGGAATAGATCCTAATTGAAAACTCCTCTTCTCAAAGACTAGGCAGATGCAGATCGTCATAGGAATTTATAGGAAAGGAGTAGATCCTCATTGAAAACTCCTCTTCTCAAAGAGTAGGCAAGTGCAGATCCTCATAGGAATTTGTAGGAAAGGAGCAGATCCTAATTGAAAACTTCCTCTTCTCAAAGAATAAGCAGATGCAGATCGTCATAGGGATTTGTAGGAAAGGAGCAGATCCTAATTGAAAACTTCCTCTTCCAAAGACTAGACAGATGCAGATCGTCATAGGAATTTGTAGGAAAGGAATAGATCCTAATTGAAAACTCCTCTTCTCAAAGACTAGGCAGATGCAGATCGTCATAGGAATTTGTAGAAAAGGAATAGATCCTAATTGAAAACTCATCTCCTAAAGAATGGACAGCTGAAGATCGTCATAGGAATTTGTAGGAAAGGAGAATATCCTAATTGAAAAATCCTCTTCCACAGAGTAGGCAGATGCAGGAGCGTCATAGGCATTTACAGGAAGCAGTGAGATCCTAGGACATACCACAATCTACACACAATTTAATGTCATGCGTTTTGGCTCGACATTGGTAGTGATACTTTGTTGCCCCTCGGGCACTTTTCCAACGCGTATTTTCCAAACTTCCGCTTCTCTTTCGGGCACAGGAAGCACATTCTGTTGAACATTACAGCAGAATGAATTCTGACAGTGAAGGTGAGCAGCCAAGGATTGACATCTCTTTCATGACTCACGCGGTCGCATCCAGTTCCAACTATGCTATTGTTGCTGAGGGCAGAGACGCTACACCAAGCAGTCCTGTCCAAAATAGCCAATTCATTGAGATCACATCCTCACCGGAAAGCGTGCATCAGCGTGGTTCTAGTTTGCCAAGCGCGTCTGCAGAAGTAGATTATGAGCGCTCGCGCTCGCGTGGACAGTTGCGGGATCTCTGTCGCGCGGGCATGCGCAGTACAGTGGCCCAAAGTGAATCAGACGCCTTAGTCCCCTTGGAAGAACCAGATGCACATGCGGGTGGAGCATTGTCAGGTACGCTCGATTCATTGGCTTCCAGCTTGTGTTCTGTCACGGCTGCAATGGAAGGTCACAAGAAAATGACAGAACTACAGGCAGCACAGCTCACAGAAGCGAAGGATAGAGAGAACATGCATCTAGCACAGCTGATTGAAAGGGACTATACAATCAAAAATCAACAGCTCGATCTATCACACGCCAATGAGAAAACTAGAGAATTGGAGGAAAGGCTCCGCCAGGCCGAAGAGGCTTCTCGAACAGCAGTCAGTCAGCTATGGGAAACACGGCTTGAAATGGCCAAAGAGGAACTACGACAAGAGATGCATAGTATTGTGGCCTCAACAGCGTATGCTACGGATCAGCGGCCCTCGATTGCGGCTTCGATCTCCTTATCGCTAGATGATAATTGCCAATGCCAATTCCATACCTCGTGGAAATGTTTTGTGGTGATGTGTCATATTCTATTCAAAATCGAAGCCGCAGGTATGCATTTGAAGCAAGAACTTACTCCATGGAGGAGAGCTAGAAATCTTGACAAGGAAGGCATGAGTGTAGAAGGTCGAAAGAGAATGGAACAGTTCGACAAGGAAATACGCCATTTCACTCCCGGGAGCACTGGCTATTCAGATTCAGACTGGCAAAATATGATAAAAATATATAAAAAGTTATGGCCTTTCAAAGGCCCCACGCCAGAAGCATTGGACTGGTGGAGTTTGTCCACCCAAGAACTATTACAAGCGGTGCCTTGGAATAATATTTGTTTTCTTTCTTAAAAAAAATGTTGTCACCAAAATACATGAAAACATAATAACATCATGTATAAACATTTTTATTTTTTCAATGACAGGTGCTGAACTATGATCGTCGCCTGGCTCCTTCGCATCCAAAGCCAGGCCAAATCAACCCTCGCAAAGTAGTCTCGTTGAGATCAAGCCTACACAGTGCCATCCTTCATTACGAAGACCACTTCCAAATGTCTTGGGCAATGAACGTATTAATTTCCAAAATTGACGAGGAACTCAAAGCAAACAACTTTGATGCATCTGAGGGATTTTGTGGTGTTGTGCATGTTTTGCATTTGAAATCACGAACTACAACAGCGATCAAGGTCGGATGCAGCACATACCCTCATCAGCTTTTCGGTAAGACCGGTACAGTGAAAAGATATAGAAGGGACTTCGCGCCAATGGCTCTGAAAAAGGTCGAGGCAATTCATCTGTATCAGACCCCAAGGCGAGCAATTCGAATAGAGCAAGAACTGCATCGACAACTACGAAACGAGTTCGGAAATGTGAATCCACACGACCTGAAGAGCAAAGAGCTGTATAAGAGCGAGCACCTGGAAGCAATCCTGGTACGCTTGCGTGAAATTGAGCAGAGACCTGCCGTCGAGGAAACACAAAGCCGGCCAACCAAAAAGGGAAATATAGATGTTTTCTATCGAACCGATAGAAAGAAAATCTGATGTCGTCAGTGAAGCGAATAGATTCGCAATTCAGGATCTAAATAATCCATCCGCCGTCGTGCATTCTAGCAAAGAAAAAATACAAAAAAAAGGTGCTGCTGGTTTGCATGGGAGGAGACTTGCTGGGCCGACAACTTTGCCATGGGTCTTCCAATCTACACCTCCAAGCCGTACACATCACAAATGTGTCTTTCAACAAAGAGAGGGTTTTGGCATGTATTGATATATAATTTGCAATTATATAAATATGTACTATATATATATATATACATAGATATCATTTATTATATACATCTTGTAGCATCTTGTAGTATCTTGTAGCATTTTGTAGTATCTAGCTAGAGGCTGCCATAGGCAAAACCGGAGATGTCCCAACCGTTTCCTTTTTCCTTGCGTCAAAACAGATGGCCCCATTGAAACTTGAAATACGTTTCAAAATTAGTGGGATAGCATGAACCTCAGGATTGACTGGCCACTCTCCAGCATCGAAATCTGGCAAGGAGCCATAGATGAAAAGGCTGAGCAGATGCCCGAACCAAAAACAGCATACAGTTCCGAAAAACATTTGACTGCCAAGTTCGCGAACGGGAACCTCCAATGATCTTCTTGATTTGATCGGACTTGAAAGTGGATGGTGTTTTACAATGGACAATGAACTGCACACCACCAAAGATGTCCATTGTGCAAGAACAACCAACAGATCAGAAGTGTTTCATACGATTGAAAAGGACTGTTGGAGATGCATCCTGTAGCATGACATCAGATGACACCCATTGAATCTGTGCCTAGCAACTGATGCCCTGCCATGGCTAGCTGACAGCGGCATGGAGCGCGGTGATGACGATGCGTCATGGCCCATTCCACCAGAGGTGCCTGTACAGGTGCAGGGCCTGGGAGTTGCGATGGGGAAAAACCGCCCGGTCATTTCATTTCAGGAGGTTTCCGGAGGTTTCAGGAGGTCCGGACTTTCAGGACTTTTACAAAGTGTATCAAATGATTTCAAATTAATTAATTTTTTCATATTCCGTAAGCAGGGACAAGGTAAAGGCTTTACCGGTTTACCTTCTGCTGGGACATTCTCAGGCGGCACCTCCGGAGATGTGCCTTGGATGGGAGCCCGTACGGACCGGGGGGTGACAATGCTATAAGACAATGGTATAAGAGCACCATAGGGTACCCTAGTATCTCCCAATTTGTTTTGTTTTGCATTGTTTTACCTTTACTCTTTCTTTTGGGACTGATTTATTTTGTAAGTATGTGGCTGTAGTTCACTGAAAGCAAGGTGCTTGCCAGAATGGCGTGAGTGTGGGCAAGGTGTAATTGGATAGACAGAGAGAGTGCTCTCACAGCAGGTGGACCAGGTGGACATGTCATTCATCTTGCTGTAGAGTGCACTGAAAAAATGTCAGGTCCGATCCAACCAGTACCCACGGATACCCACGGTCGAAGGGGTCGAAGCACAGGTTCGCCCACATGTTTGAAGAGAAGTTCACAGAGTCTTGGCTGGCTACGGAATGCTACGGACCTGGATTCCCGGATTGTTGGACATCGAGGATAAATGGTGAAGAAATCAACCGTGGATTGGGCGATAAAGTAGCTGCTATATGCGCATACCGTGACCATCGAGTGAAGAGATGGTGTTTCGGATGGGTTCTGGATTTGCGCACTATCCAACTATCATCAACTATCCGTAACTATCCCATCGATCAGTTGTTTTCCTACTGAAAATGGTGGTTGTTCCATGGTCAGCTTTGATTTCCAGAGGCTACCGTCGATGGCAAGTCCCTCCAGCCAGCACCGAAACACATCGAAACACACCCAGGACTTGCGTCGGCGACAGCTGTCCCAGGCGCCTTGCCGCAGGGATTCACTGGGGTATCAGCAGGATCCAGCAGGCACTACATGTGAAAATGGCCTTTCATGCTAGCTTTTAAGGGCGGGAAATGACAAGATATTCAACTTTTCAAGTCCCAAACTTCGACCTGTGCCCATGGATGTGATGTTTGGCTGAATGACCAAGCATATGTGACGCGAACCACTCTAATTGAGCCAGTCTTCACCCAAACCTTCAACTGCTACTTGGGTATATCCTGAAATTGGCCACCCTCAGAAACCACCAAGTGATGGTCTAATTTGGTTCCGAAACCATCTCAGATTTCTATAGATTCCCATGTTTGAGACACATCCGACTCAACCTTTGGCCATCTGCTGGCACAGGTGAGTTTGTTGGCTGAGTCGCCAGCAGGACTGGCACCTGGCAACTTCTTGTCTGTGGCGGTGTTGTTGGCTGCTGTGTAGCCTGGCCTGGTTCAGTGTCATAGTGAGTGAAAGTAGGGGTGAAGTGAAACAGGAAGGATTGGCAGGGAAAGGAATACGAAGGAAACTAGGGAAGAAAACTAGAAAACAGGAAAGAAAGAAACACAGGCAAGAAATTAGGGAAGCAATTTGGTATAGGTTTAAGATGGTTTAAGCTATTTTGGATGCTTTTGGGTGGCGAGATTCCCAGGTACTTGGGCTATGTGCTGTGGATCATGTCGCAGATGAGCCGTGTGGTGGGCGATGCACCGCAGCGCCCGGCAGCCCCCTTTGAACTGGGCACCCGGGGCCTTGCAGATATCCAGCGACTTGGCGTGACCTGGAACCTCAGTTGGCTTATGGGGAGGTATTCAGAATCCAGTGGTGTGCTAAGTTGTTGGGTCTGAGAAAAGTGCACCACAGCTTAAGATATTAAAGATATTTTAAGAGACTTCAAGATTGTATATTGAGCTCATTTGTAGTGTGAAATCTAGGTTGCAAGGAAAGGGCAAAAGGACTAGCTGCTTCTTCCACATCTGCCTGGAACGTTTGCATGGGCTGATGGCCTGGGAAGTGGATAAAACAAGCGGTGCTGCAGTTTCACTTAGGTGGTTCCCGAGATATGAAGGGAGGAAGGAACCATATCTGTTACTGTATATGTCATCATTTGATGGCAAGATGCTGTGTTTATCTTTCTGCATTTTTAGGTCCTTACCAAGATGGCACTGGATTCTGGACTCTCTGCCAAAGCATGGCAGACTAAATCCTGTGGCTCTCCAAAGATGGAAGCTTCTCCTTGGCAGCTTAGGTGGGGC
This sequence comes from Cladocopium goreaui, assembly GCA_947184155.2. Lineage (NCBI taxonomy): Eukaryota > Dinophyceae > Suessiales > Symbiodiniaceae > Cladocopium > Cladocopium goreaui. The sequence goes on along the minus strand of CAMXCT020001383.1, from coordinate 77,937 downwards.
AGCGCTGTCTGAACCTCAGGGGTTGGCGAGTGTGGTGGGTACAAACAGACGATCCTGTGGCTTTGGGGTAGTGAAAGTCGCAATGCTCAGATGGTAAACCACAGTAAACTGGTAAATCATTTGTCATTTTTTTTGGGACCTTGCGGATCAAAGAAGTCAGATTGAAGAATTTGGTCTGTATCTCTACAGTTGCAAGGATTATCCATCTGGGTTATCCCCAAGATGCAAGACAGCCTTCAATAAGTCAAAATTGTGAATCCTCTATCCAACAATGAAACGTGGCAGTAAACAATCCCCCATTTATAGGCATTTATAGGAGATGATTTTTAGATCATTTTAGATCGATTTACCTCTTTTACGGCTCTCCATAGCAGGTTCGATGACCAGGGGGTAGCTGGCGGATCCTTGTGTCCTAAGGTATTGGTCACCTTCGGCTATTGCTTCTTGGTTTTTGTCTTCGTCCGCTGGATGGAACGGAGGAGCCCAGTGCGGTCTGTCACTAGGACTTGAAACTATGGCTGTTCCATGCTGTGGGATTTTAATGATGAAAGGCTTGGACCAGTGTCTGCGGAACCCAAGCCCCAAGAGTTCACCACTCTTTACCTTTTCCATCTTTTTCCCCCATGGCAGTGTGTCAAATCCTGAGGTGATTATTTTTGAGATCATGGCAGTGTACAACTCCACCCAAGTCTTGCTGAACGTCTACGAAGTCTGTGCCATTTTCTACGACATGGTGTCGTCGGACTTTCACTTGGACACATTGTCGGGGTCTTAGCTTTGTGGCCAGGTGACTTGAGATCTGTGCAGATGCTTATATATATAGATGTATAATGATATATATATATATAATATTATATATATATACTACACAAATACATACACAGTATTGTACTATGCATATCATGTGGTGACCTCATTTCTCGACCTCATTGCTATTGCCAGGTGACGGTTGTCCCAGTTTTTTGGCGCATCGGCATCCCAGGCCGAAGAACGTCGCGGAGCCATTGATTTGGTTGCAATACCACTGTAGGCAGATGGAACTTCTGGATACGTTCCTGGGCCCGAAGGACTGAAGATTTGGGGGCGATTGGAAATGAGTGTTTAACTAAAGTTTAATTATTAGACATGATACTGTGACACTCATTGTACTCTTTTTATCTCTTCTTCACTTTTCTGTTGGGGCATAGCATTGGTGTGATTTGAATTGATTTGACATGTGAGAGCATGGAGAGGATACCTGTGCATGGGAATCCCAATTTTCCCTCAACACAAGGTCCATTCTGGACGGCACAACTCGTGGAGGGAATGGGTGGGACATGGATATTTGGATTGGAATCTTGGGACGGGGACGCAGAAATGTGGAACATATCAGCATGGACTTGTGGGGTGCAGCAATGGTCACGATTGTGGCATCAGCCACGAGAAGTTTCATGACTCAGCAAGGTTTTTCTTGGTCTTGCGGAAGAAGTTCGACGATGTCTCCTTCTTCCACATGTACTACCGAGTTCTGAATATGCGGCTGGTCTTCACAACGAAAGGATTGGGGTTCAGGTTTTCCAGGGACAAAGACTTGATTCTGCTGAACCTTCTCTACCTCTTGGACTTTAGACTTCAACAGGTTGGACAATGCGGATTTAGTGGTTCTCCAGGTTACCAGGTTCCCAAGTTGGGGTAATTCGTTTGATCCGGTGATTTTCAGAAATGTTTCTCCCTTTTCCACGTCGAGGTGGGGCTGGTTCTTCGGCTTCCACTATGCGTGCGTGGGACCCACCTTGGTGCCGGCCTTGGTCACCTCGGTGGCTCAAGCCTTTCAGTTCCTTGGCGGGGCAAGGCATGGCAAGGCATGTGGCTCAGGATTGACCTTTGAAAACAAGGATTGATGTCGGCAAGTCCCATCCAGAGTCTTTAGGCAGTCTCCGGTCCCTTTTTGGAGCCCACTTTCCAACCATATCCAATGGACCACTGCGAAAATTGGGAGATCTGGTGATGATTTACCACGCGGCAGCTTTGACAGTCTTCAGGTATATGTCCTTTAGCCTGGCCTTGTTTGGATTCCGGAAGCTGCCGGTCTTCCGCAAGGCCACTGTGGAGTGCTGGGGAGGGTGATTCTTTCGGAGGATCCTGGGGGTTCCCAGGCGCCACTTGCGGAGCTGCAAATCGCCTGTGCCGTGCTGTGCATGCTATCCAACCTGTGGCTGGGTTGATGACCTGAGGGTGGCTGGTGGGAGAATGATGATGACCTTGAGTTCGGGCGAAAAAACTGGGATCTGGGCAGATTCTGAAGCTTCAGACTGCATTATTTGGCAATCTGAGGTTCATGGCTGTAAGCGGGCGGCTGCCTTTGGGCTTGGCCATGCTCCATGCCTTTGCGCCTTGGAGATGACCCTGGGTGATGCCTACACCAAGCGAAGATACTTTACATCCATTTCCAGCATTTGCAGCATCGAATCAAGCCTTGACAGTTGTTTGTGCACGGATTTTCGATCATTTGGACTGGGGTTGGTTTATTGCGCTTTGCGACCCTTTCTACGATCTTCAGAGATTCAGAATGAATCAATGGGGTGATTTTGCTTTTAGCAGCTGGTTGTGTTATCATCCTCACAGCCTCAAAGAAATCGGCAACTGACACGATGCACGATGTGTTGCCTGTGTTGTACTTCTTGCTTAAAGTGCCCTTAGGTGTTTTTCAATGGCGTGGTGCTCTACACGGTCTGGCCGGGGGTGGGTGAGGCATGGCTGAAAGGCTTCATATCTCCTCAAGCATCCTCAAGCTGCTGCAATTGTGCCGGAAGATTTTTTCGAAAGCCATCACAGCAACTTTTTGGAAATACCTGGTTTTGGGAGGTTTTGGGATTTCCCCGCAGGATTTTCACTTCAGAGAGAGCCATCCCCTGCGAGCTGCTCGGCCTAGATGGGTTGCGCCACCATCCACACCATGACAGGGAAGGTACGGGGCAGGTTGACATCATCAGCAGGATATGGGCTGGCGAAGTGTAGACCCTCTGAATCAGATCTTCAAGGTTTGCAAAGAAGGACCATCTATGCAGTCTATGCATATTTATATGCTCTCTGGGTCCCGTGCCCATGAATTCTGGGCCCATCTTCAACATCAGTACAACCTGAAGTTATGCATGGTGGCTCTTCTGCCATCCCCAAACAGGATGTAACAAGCTCTCGATGCGCAAAACCTTGGTAATTGGTAGCATGTGGTTCTGGTCGTGGCGAGGATAAGACGCCGGGAAAGCCCGGAGTGGAGCGGGTGACCTTCTCCTTTGATTCTGCCGGATGGCTCTACGTCTACCAGCAGCTTGGCATAGCTGGAAGATTGGAGGATTGGAAGATGTGGCTGGCACATGTGGTATTGATATGCAATTGAGATGCTATTGATATGCATGGCTTCAGAATTGGTTTTTGCTTTGCTCGTTGATTCGGCAGATGTGCAGTGTTGGAAAATGAGAGCAGCAACTCTAGGGACTCCAGGGGTTGAGACACTCAGATTTAGCGCTGGATGCTATAAGACCATTTAAGATTTCAGTCAGAGCCAAGAGTTTCATCACTTTAGTATTCATCATTCGTGTTTTGGATGGCACATGATTCATTGAAATTCAGGCCGTAGCTGCGACATGTAGGATTTACCCGTGATCCGTCCGACCGTCCCAATGGAAGGCTGAAGCGGCGTACGAAATACCGAGGTTCGGGGTTGCCGCGTTTCTTCAAGAGCCTTGGATCCGTTGAGGAACGATTGGGACTTGAGCTGGCCTCATATTGGGTCCCCACCAGTGTATTACTTCAATTGAGAGGAAGAGGATGGAACAGGAATCTCTAGATGTTCAGGTAGGATCTCCCAGCCCATTCTTTCCTTGTGTCCCATTGCATCTCCAAACCGTTTTCCAAAGCATCCTCTGAGCTACCAGTGTCAGCTGGATGCAAGGAACACTTGATGCCGCCCAATGGTGATGCAAAGGGTCGCGACCCAAGCCACTATCCCAGTGGTTTGGGCTTCAGTGGGTCGACACTTGGCCGTTCAGTGGTGATTCACAGTATGTTTTGGACTGCACACCCTATAATGAAATTGAATATGATCGTGTACTTTCTCCACATCATCCACATCTTTCTTGGGGCTTGGATGTTTCCATTATATCAGTTATATCATGTTTCACCTCCATTTTTCAACAAAGGTAACCTGGGTAACCTGGGATTTCCCTTGGATCCCAGGAGTGCCGGGGCCTTAACCGCCTCATTACTGGCCTCGGGGACTTCGGTGCCGGATGTCTTCGAGCATGTGTTGGCTCAGTACCTCGGTGGGTTCAAGCACCACAAATAGGGAATGAGAAAATCTACGAACACCATTGGCTTTTTCATGTTTTGTATGAACCAAACACCATGATTTTGGAGGATCACTGATCATCCGATGCTTGGAATGCTTGGAGACTGAGGTTGTCAATTACCCGTGTGCTATGCTGATGTTTGGTGTGTTGCTATGGCTTCAGCTGCAGCCGCAGGTACAAGGTGTGCCGACGGCAACCTTGGAAGATGCCCATTTGTGCCGAGGAGGCGCTTCGAAAGTGCCTTGCCGCAAGGGAGATGGAGAAAGGAGAAGATGATGTTTCTTCCTATCATTCTATGTTATTGTTATAATATTCCAATATATTATATGGGTTATATAAGTTATATATAATATAAATGTTACAAGTTATAATGAATAACAAATAATCTATGGTTACCCTAAGTTACAATATACTGTTGGTTACTAGTTACCAAGCATCACTCTGCTGCCAAGCATCCACCTCATGGAACACATTCCGACACCCGAGAAACTGCATCGTGCTTCAGGTATCAGTTTCCGGGTGCTTTCAAGGTGATCGCCGGGAGGTTGGGAAGGGCTGCGCTTTGGGATCCGAAAGGGGCTTCTGAACAATTCCTGAACCATTTGGAAATGGCTCATTCTTTTAATTTGGCAATGGAATCCCATGTCAATGAAGGGGAGCTTCTGTATTTACGCCGCATTTCCAAGATAGTGTTGCACATCATAAGTTGGAAGAACATTGCAATCATTGGGTAGGTCACCCCAAGCATTGGACCACCCTGCATCATTCATCATTCCAGGCTACGCATCCTGATGACGCGCGCGCTGCTGAAGCCGCCATTCTTTATGGGTCGGGGGCCAGGGGCCAGGGGCCGGGGCCCAGGGCCCGTTTCCGCAAATACCTCATGAACCTCATGGCACAGGTTGTGAAAGTTTGAGTTTCTTCCGTCAATCGAGTTGGAACCATTGCAACCCAACAGGCCCAACAGTATTTCTAAAGGATCTCAACATATCTCAACTGGTCAGGTGAGGTGGTGGATGAGTTTCCGGACAACGAAACAGCCATCGAACTGCTGATGGCCTCCTGTCACATCCCCGGCATCTGCGGTGTCTTCCCCAAAGTGGTGAAGGGCAAGTCGCTTGGCGCAGCGGCTTCGGCGTGAAACATGGTGACTTGGGGGTTCTATCTGATCTCGTTGTGGTTTAGTATGGAAATCCCAGTTGAAGATGTTGGTTTTGAATGGGTTTGAATCTTGGTGATCCTTGCTGATTGGATTCTTGGCAAAGAAAATGATTCGCAATGTGGCAAAGGGCATGAAATGGCTGTTGGGAAGGGGCTGTTTATTTGTGGCACAGCGGGGTGACCAAGTTTCACTTCATCACACTGCTGCGGGATGGTTAAGGCGCTACTATGATGGCATGATGTGGAGCTCGCTCTTCGTGCCATGGCGCGGCGCCAAGGAGGATCACATCGTCAAAGTGTCTGGTGGCTGGGACGATGATGGGACTTCTTGCGCAGCATTTCAAATCATTGGTTGATTTGGTTGATTTGGTTGGCTGCTCAGTTCATGAAGTCCATCTTTGTATGGGTAGGTGTGTTGGGTCTACCTGGCTACTCATTGGATCAACTTGATCCTTTTGTTTTGGCCTTGTGATCTTTGTCAAACTCTGAGGTATTGGAGGAGTGATGTGGCTTGGCAAAAGGTGGAGATCCACAGGAGATGTGGATCCAGTGGTACCCAAGTCATCCCAAGTCCTGATTTGCTTGGTGTGCTGGCCTCAAACTGGAGCGATGTATGATGGATGATGATGGATGATGATGGATGATGGATGTGCAGATGTGCACCTGTTGTGATCATTCGACCGGTCTGAGCTGCGAGGTCGGATATCCGACCTCCTTTGATCCCACCCTGGTGGTGTATCCTTCCTCCGCCAGTGCGAGTATTGCGTGGCCTCTATTGGCAAGGCCCTGACACCCCATCCACCTGGCTGAATCAGAAGATGCTTTGGTAATGCCGTAATCATACCTTGAACCCTGATCTGTAGTGACTGGCTATCTATAACAACATACATATCATACTGAATCATACTTCTACATCAATGTACATCATACAACCAGGGTGAAAGTTCCCCCTGCGTGCTGGAAGGCTACCTGGATGCCCTGCTGTGGTTCCGCACACCTCCACGGCAGCCACTCCTCCAAGTTGGCAGTGGTTCAATACCTTGGGCATGCCCGGAAAAGATGGTGAACCAAAATTGGGAGACATCCAGATGGTGATGTTTTTCTCAATTCAAATGGCCAACAATAGGATGAAGCATGACATTTTTTTGACAACCCCATATCCAAAGTCAGCCCCATTTCAATAGTTATAGAGAATGAAGTTATAGAGAATGAAGAGAATTTGTAGCGAAGGGAGTACCATACGCAGATGGGTTGCTGGGAGAAAATGGCTCTCCCTGTTCTCGCTTATGAGGCTGGAAGCCTTCTGCGGACGTCGCGAGACCAGCTCAGCGCGCGATGCCGGCGGCGATGCCGGTGTCAGGTGTGTTTGAGACTTTGAGACGTCGATTTGGGGCAGTTGAAACAGGTTGAAACAACTGGATTGGTCCAAAAATGGTGGTACCATTAAAATCCAAGCCATCATTTCTCTGAAACTGGCATAAATTAGGGTATACTGTACCTGATTTTGGACAAACCCAAAGTGGGAGGTTGATAAGATGGCTAGAACGTGATGCAGCAGGGGTGAAGGTGATAAAGTTTTCTTGTGCTGGAATCCAAAAAGGTTAAAGACTTAAAGCCATTGTAAGCCATCTTCCCAACTGGCTGTACAGACCCTCCAACTTCCAAAAACTAAACAGTTTTTTTCCTCAAAGGTGGGGATTGTTCCAAGAAAACCAGTTTTCCAATGGTTTGGACATGGGAATTTTCCCCCTAGGACCCTTAACAACTGTGGCCACAGGCGCAGCAACAGCACCCAGCAACGGCAGCAGCGGAAGTGGCAGGTGGCTAAGGCTCTGCTGAAGCGCACGCCGCCCAAACTGGCCAAGGCACTGGTGCAGTGGTTGGAACCACCTTATTTATATCATTTATTGAATGAATTATATATTTTAACATATTTTAACATATTTTAACAAACTAATTAATTGATTAATATCTATCTATCTACCTATCTATCTATCTACCTATCTATCTATCTATCTTATCTTATCTTATCTTATCTTATCTTATCTATCTATCTTTCTTTCTTTCTTTCTTTCTTATATATCTATCTATTTACTTATTTATTTATTATTATTATTTTTAAATCTATCTATTTAGCTTCTTTCATTTTTTGTTGAGGGGAACCTGCGTATTTTTCTGCATGGTCACTGATCTTCGCTCTACAGGCCCTGGCGGTCAGTGACCCTTCCGGAGAAACCGTGCGCACCTTGCTGAAGGATTTCTATGACGCCAGGAGCCATGGCTTTCCGCTGTAGTGAACATCAAAATAGCTGGGATTTATGGATGTTCATCCCATTAAAAATGGTATTAATAGGTATTGATCCATACTCACCTGCGATTCATATCCGCTGGTTTTATATAAAAACCGTCTGAAGAGTTGCAAATTGCATGGCATAAATTGCACCTCACTCTTGAAGCGTTGATCTCACACTTGCGCCAATTCATAGCCGTTTCGTGGGCTCAACTTCACAGATCATTTTCAGGCACCAGTTTTAGTTGGTCAGTTGGTGGTTAAGATCCCATGTTACAAACTTCGTTGGCATCAGTCCCCATCTCATTGGATCGGTTGAAGGGCACAGTTGAACCCCCCATACTTCATAGATTTCATAGGAAAAACCCATGGTTTCCTGTTCAGATATTCCGGTTGAGTTGCTCCATGGTGTTCCCTTAAACCATCAGGAGCTACACCATGCACTTCTCGGCACTCTGCTGCTGTGCCCTGCTGCTTCCTCTGGGCGCCATCACGCCGCAGATTCGGAGCACTGTCTTGGGACTCACGCTGGCAACTGGGACAACAGGGGAAGTGCTACGAGCCAAATTAAGATATGATATGATATGATGTGAATTGATGTGATAATAATTATGATACATTGGTTTTGTTTGAACCATTTATAAAGAGTACATATTTGATTTTTCCAAATCTAGTGAGAGGTTTTTGATATACGTTCAAATGATCACCGCTTTCCATTTTCTAATGGGCAATTATCTTTCGAGGATTATTGAATGCGTACGGATCAGACGAAAACCAGTTTCGTCTCATGACACTCTATGGTCGGTCATGCGCCATGACTTCCGAAGCTTGACCAAATTTCTTGTTTGGGAGGGGCACATTTTTTTGTGTGTGAGTTTTTTTTCTAGCCATGGGCTCCTTATCAACACAAGAATATGCAAGAATTGGGTCTTTGTAAATATTATCCCATTATTATCCTAGATTATCCCATTAAATTACCCATGATTCCTATTAATAAAGAGTTTACAAAAAGCCATGGGTTACTGGGTGACCTACGTCCGCCCCGGTAAAAAATCCAGCCCTGGCTGCCGTGGCTTGGTGTTTTTTTCTGGCGACGGCCAGGTGGCATCAGTGATGTTTGCATGGCACACAGGTGAGGCTCGCGAAGATGTTCACAGATGATCCGACATTTGTAACTTCGCGTAGCTAGCTGGTTACCCTGGTTCTGGTTGAACAAGACATTTGGCTCCGTCGGGGTGCCCCACGTTTCCCGAGTTGCCATTCTGTCTAGCGGGCATTCGTCGCCGCCCGCGGGCATTTAGCAATTGTGATTGCTGATTTGCCTTGCTCCTCGGTTTTTTACACTGGCTGCAATTAACTTTGCCCATTGGATCGGGGACAGGTGCTTTTTCACACATTATTCTGGTTTTGGACAATCTATTTGTCATTGCTGGACATTTCCGTTTTGCTCATTTTTGACTGGCTCTGGGAGTGCCGAACTCCGGTGTGGCTTTGGTAGCTGCAGTACGCATATTTATGCTTTTGTGCTGGCTTCTGGCAGTGTTTTGGTGTTGTGGGAATCATCAATCCATCAACCAGAAGGAGGTTGCGCAGACAACGAGCATCAGCTCGCAAGCATTTGTGGCTGCAGAAAAGGGGCTTGATCTATTTGAGCAAACAGCAGAGTGGTACGTTTCTGGGTCGTTTGTTGAATCACCACTCCAGTGGACCTTTCTTCAACAAGACCATTGCACAACGCCACACTGTCAGAAACATGGCGAATCTAGGAGATTCATATCCCTGGAAGTGTGTTTGTCTTCGTCTCAACAAGAAAACACATGTCCGATGTCCAATGTGTGGTGCTCACTGGACAAAGGGACAACGCCACTATACAGGAGAGGACAAGGAACAATGGACAGAATCATCAGAGTGGAATTGCAGAGATGGCAGCAGAAGCAGAAAGAGCTATGGGGGAAACACTCCACATGGTGGGTATGGAGGGGATACCCCGCGCAAAGGGAATGGAACCCCACGGCAACAGACCAAAAAGCCGAAGGGAAAAAAGAAAGACTCTCAGCAGTCGCCTTTCCAACCTCTGCATTCTACACCATGGCCATCTTCGGAAAACACATTTGGTGCTTCGTCTACGACCTTGTCGAGCAATCCATTCAGTATTCCGTCTCCGGCAGTGACTCAAGTGACAGCTCAGTCAGACGCCATGAATGTGGAATGGGTCGAAGCTGCAAAGAAGTCTTACCCGGACATGTCTACAGCTCCAGATCATATCAGAGAGTTGGTGGAAAAGACGGAGAAACAGAACACAAAGAACCTGGCCAAGGCTTTGCATCGAGCCAGTACCAAGGTCAGTCAATCTTCCAAAAGGATTTCAGAGCTCAAGGAATCGCAAACAAGACACCGAAATGCCTGGGTGGTTCACCTCAAGGAGGCCTTGACCTCATGGGAAGCCCAGATGAAATCATACACAGATCAGCAGCAGACTTTCAAGGACACGATTGCGCAAGTTCAGGCGGAATTACAAGCTGCACGTCAAGAAATTCATCAACTGAATCTACGTGCAGGTGGTACGGAAGTTCCTATGACGTCTCTCCCCGAGACTCAAGTGGTGGATCTGACACAGGAGAATTCCAAAGCCATAGAATGCAATTCCATGATGGCGCAAGTTCAGGAAGTTTTGCAGAGATGTGCGAAGGCCGCCTTGATCATCGAAGACAAGGAAGAGGATTTCGACATTGCAGAGGCGGAGATGAAAGATCCACCAGCCAAAAGGCCTCGCTCAGTCGAGCGACCAGAGCCTGCAAACGTGGAGTTTGGTGGTGGTGGCATGCAATCCATGTCATCGTGAGATTTGGCGACGGGCAAGGGTGTCTGCGGAACGCTGACCGTGCGCCACAAACAGTGATCCATGGTTGGGGGCATGATGCTGATGCCTATGGAGACATTGACTGTAGCTGTGCAGCATGCATCAGCTCTCAGCATGGACCTTTTTCAGTAGTTTCGATACATTCGATTCTGCATTCCTTCCAATGGGAGCATGATTTCCTTGAGCCATTTCAAGCACTCCACAAAGCGATTGAATTGAGAGGACAAGTCATCCAAAAGTCTTGGCATGACTCAGTGAGACTTGTTTCTTCTACATCGATAGTGAACACAATCCAAAATAGAGGCATTATGAAGCGTTGCTCCAGTTTTTCGAAAGTGGCTGCGAAGACGGTAACCTTTGATGAGACTGTAGAGACCGCTATTGTCCACGAATGGCAATGCAGGGAGCTGTTTTATCAAACCCTGCCTGAATTGCGTGAAGACGATCAATGTATCCCAGAGGCAAGTTGTTCCAGGAGCAGGTATCCGCTGTCTGCAAAGGCCGTGTTGATCCGCCCTGAGGACTCTTCAAATACTATGACACAAGTTACTCCTTCACATGATGTCTTTGATGTACATCAAGGAAGTGATGATCTTGCCTTCTTTATGCAAAGAGCATTGAAGCCGCACATGCAATGTAAAAACTCACCACATGATGTGCAGCAGGAACTCATTTTGCAAGGGTTTGCTCAGGGCCATACAGGAGAGCGTGCTGATAGCCCTGAAGGAGATGGAAGTCCAGGCACACCGGAAGATGATGGTCAAATGTCCGGTGATGGCAGTTCCTCCTCGCATGTGCATGCACCACAAGGTTCGGAAGATCGACAGGAGGTCATTTTGTACCAACTCATGCATCCACCATTTCGAGTCTTTCTTTTGTGGTCATCATATGAAGAAATGATTTCTGAAATTGCAAATCATTATTCACGAAACAGGAGAGATGTTGTTGACGCATACGAAGTTGTTGCTGACATGCGTGGTGCTGGTGAGAATGTTGTGCCAATAGTAGTGCGTCTCGCAGGTGATGTGCCTATAGGGCAAAATGCGATTCTTGTACTGTGCGACACTGACTTTCATGCTCACCGCAGTCAACACAATTTTCAAACTGGTCCAGATGTGTCACGCCAGGTCATGCGTGTCCCAAATCCAATTGTCAGACAAACCTTGTTGCAATTGGCTAATGTTCAGAGGCACTGTCACAATGAGCAAGGAAGGTGTATCGTTTTCCACAACAATGTCAGATGGCCGGATTACGATGCTGACCCAAGAGTAGTTGCACATGGTGACTATTTTCGGATAGCAGTGCCACCATCCGATTCTGTGCCATGTGACACTCTCTCTTTGGTTGAAATGAGACAACGAGGATTGACCGAAGAGGAAATCTTGCAACATGTTCTTGAAGACGAAGTAGTCTCAGGATATTCTCCTAGTCTACTTAGTGACACGGAGGTCAGGGCATTAGCTGTAGACCAAGATGAAGACGTTGGTGATGCATTTGAGGCCATGCAGGTTGCCATGCAAGTGCACAGTCTGCTGCCTCATCCCGCAGAAAGTTTGCCTCAATCACCAAGTCAGCCAGAGATGAAGGCATCTAATGCTCACTGCGTGTCAGCGTGTAGTGCAGTTTCTTCTCCTTCAGCCTATCTAGTGCCTGGTTTTGACTCACAGCCTGAGGGCAGCCTGACGGATGAGTTCCTTAGGTACGTTAATGCTGTTAGCAGCGCAGACGTTCCGCCAAATGTTCCGGATGTTCAAGCTGAAGTTTTATTGTCTCAGCCTGAATGGGTGCAAGACATTTGGGAAAAATGGATAAGCACAACTACAGCAAACACAAGGGATCAGCCAGCTGTGATACCTGTTGAAACATGGCTCACTAATCCCAGAGGGTGGCAAAGATGCGAAAGTTCACGCATCGCTGATTTATCCCCGAATTTTCTCAACTGGGAACGTGAACTTTTGGCAGTCTGGTTTGATCGTACGAATCCATCATTGCCAACGCATTATGCTGTGGTGTTTCCATTGCCAGAGGATGCCAATCAGAATGCAGTGGCACAGCTGATTATTGAACAGCAGCCTGAACCGTTCTCAAAATCAGTTGTCGTCACAGTATATGACACTGGAAGAAGTGGGCTTCCACACTCCCTAGCAGTAGTTGTTTCTGATCGAATGGACATCACAGGTGTTGTGAACATGATTGGCCTCTCTTATCACTGCCCTCCTGAGAGACCACAAAACGAATGCAGTCTTTGGATGGGAAACACTGCAATACGAAGAGATCAAATAGTGAATGTCAGAACTGGTAATGCATTTCGTTTATATGTGAAGCGTGGAATCAGAATTAGCTTGCAGCAGCTTCTCTCTTTTTCCGACAGTCAGTTGCGTGAAGAACTTCAATCAGCCATTTGGGGAGAAGTCTATAGGAGACCGAATGTTGAAGGTTTGCCAGCAGATGCATTTGCCAACAACAATCCGACTCACTCCCATCTGCCTGCATCTAGCAGTGACAATGACCTGCCTGCCTGGTCTGGTCAGTTGCAAGAGATATTTGAAAACTGCGCAATTACTGAAAATGATGACGAAGGACCAGTTCTGTATGTGCTTGTGTGGTTTGTCAATGGTCATAATCGGTGGACAAATAGTGACCCGCGAGTTGCCAGGCTCGATGGTGACAGTGGATGGTGGAGAAGTGAACTTCAATTTCCGTGGAGAGATGGCATCAGCAGAGGAGCAACAGTTGATCTTCACGTTGTAAACCCTCATCCTCCTCAAGAGACCTGGCAATCACACGCTGCTCATGTCATCTTGTCTCAGAGCCTAGATGAGGACCATGTTGCAGTCTTGACCACATGCACTGTTCGTCGAGGCCGAAATGACAGACGATTGCAAGAAGCGGTGGTAACAAACAGGTATTCCGCCGTCAATGATATAGTTGGACTCACACAGCATGCCCAACTTGATGCAGACTCAGTCACTGTTCAACGTGGAACCATTGTCTTTCCAAGGGACCGTACTGTCGAACTGAAGTCAGGGGATAGTGTTCTCATTGACATTGACCAGTCTGATGGAATGACCCATGATGAAGACATTGATGATGTTCAGATGATGCAAATCCTGCAGAAAACTGTTGGAAGTGTCAATCGAGAAGCAGCGAGAACAGATACACAAGCCTCGGAGTGTGCCCTGGGCATTGCAGACGAGGCCAACACTGAAAGGTTGAGCTTTGATTTCAATCCTCAGGCAGTCGCATTTGTTCCGAATGCTCAACCTCTTCCCGAGTGGGCCAGGGTTATCGAAGACATATATCATGTCTGGGACATCAATGCATTTGCGTGGGAGGGTGAAGCACGAGTTGCCCACTTCCTCACTTGGTACATTGCGCCTGGCATCGGAAGGACACATTGCCAGCACAGTCGAAGAGCTGCACTACGAGCTGATTTCTGGGCTTGGCGTGAGCAGCTGAGACAATTGTGGAGAGATGAGATGCAAATCCACGCTGATTTTGATTTAGCACTTGTATCTCCATCGCCAGATCACACCGAGCCAGGTATTGCAGGGCACATCATTTTGACACAGCACAGCATTGATGAATGGTCGTCAGTTCTGATATCCGTTCATGATCCTACTCTGAATCAAGGAATGCCCTTTGACATGGCTCAATCTATTGAAAGAAATGGCCTCATGAGGGATGTTCTGATTAGGATTGGTTATCTTGCTGAGTGCACACATCATGCACATTGTCAGTTCAAGGTACGAAATGCATGGTTTGCTGTCCATGATCAGTTTCACAGTGCAGACGGAGATGCGATTGATATCACTGTTCATCGGAATCCTGTGCCAATTTGGGCTCCTCCCCCAGTTATGCCGCAACCAGTTGATGAAGGAGCCGTCTTGCTGCAGGTTTTCGCAAATAAGAAAGAGGCCAGGTACGAAGTGCCACACAGTCCTGATCGAGATGTGGGGGTTGCCAGTGATGAGACTGAGAAGCCCTGCGTCATATGCTTGGAACACGTGCTTGCAGATCCTACAGAAGATATTGAAAGCATTCCTTTTACTTTGTCGCTGATTGCTGAACAAAGCCATGCTATAGGCCAAGATGTCGTCATTTGTGCATGGGAATTACATCATGAACAAACTGACTTCTCGTTTCTTCCTAGAGAGGAATTCTCACGGCAAGTAGCAGCTGACGCTTTCAGATCACGACATCAGCTCATTCAACCATGCTCTGACATTTTTCCTGTTCGTTTCCAGCGACTCTCATGGAACATTTCCGCAGGTAGTTGGTTGATTGGATCTTTTGTTGCGCCTGGACATGATCAAGCAATTGTTGCATGTGTCGAGTATCGACCAGAGGGAGCCACAAACCGTGTCGCCACTCTCCCAAGTCAATGTGACAGCAGTGTTATTAGATCATGCCTGCACATTAAACATGGATCCAAGGTCAGGGTAAATGGAAAAAGTGTGAGTGGTGTTGTGCACCTTCAGCACGGAGACACCATTGAATATCATGCAGCAGACAAAGGTGACAAGTTTGTCTTTTGCAGAAACAGCAGCAAAGTTCAGATCTGTTTAGAAGCAAGCATTGATCGTGTGACTGCAGAATTTGATGAAAATAAAGATGCCATTGAGATCTTGCCTCTTCCGGACATTGCACATGCGTTGACCCAAGCCGATGTATGGCAGTTTTGTCCTATCCCGGAAGGCGTCAACTTGCACAGGTCTACATTTGAGGCATTGCATGTTCAACACGAGATTGAGCAAGTCCAACCAGACACCGTTGAGCTATTTGTAGACGGTGCCACGGCCGATGGGTGCTCGGCATGGGCAGTCGTTGCAGTAGCTGTTGCTGCAAATGGTTCACGTCTGTGTGGATGCATCGCGGGCCTGACGGAAATCAATGCTGAAGCCCCCAACTGGATTGGTGCAGCTTCTCACACAAACATTGATGCTGAACTGTCAGCGATGATCATTGCCACTGCTTTTGCCTTTTTCGGAGCCAATGATATACCCTGCGTCATCCGGCCGGACTTGGCGTTAAGCAACAAATTTCTTGCACTGGATTGCGTGACACAGCACGACAGCACAGTCGCAAGGGTTCTGCATTCTCTGGGACAAATGTTGCCCAAAGGAATCGCGGTGTCGGAAGTCAGAGCACATCGCGGTGATCCTTGGAATGAATTAGCTGACTCGATTGCCAAATGGGTCACTTTGACCCGCAAAAGTGTGGGAAATGTGCCTTGGAAACAGATTCATGAACTTGCTACTTCTCCATCTAATCTCAGATGGGAATGGCTAAGACACTCAGCTGACTCTATGAAAGCCACCATGCCAAGGCTTTATGGTGATGCGGTATGGCAGCCCACGCCATCCAACAAAAGAATTGCAAACGTGGTGAATGGTGAAAACTGTGCAATACAAGATTTGCAAGTTCAATTCAAGGTTGCCACATATAATGCTCTTGCACTCAATGATGATGCAGGCACAAGCTGGTTACCAGGCACACGTACTGCCCGCCTCGACAAGCAGTTTGATGGACAAGGTCTAGGCCTCATAGGCATCCAGGAAGCTCGAACGGCTGAAGGGATGAGAGTTTCTGATCATTACAGGATTTTTTCTTCGGGCTTTCAACAATCAGGAAGAGCCAAGCACTTTGGATGCGAGATCTGGATTCACAAATCCCTCCCTTTTTGCACACTTCCTTGCGGCAAGAAAGTTTGCCTCCATGACTGCAAAGTCACTGTTAGACGAGCAGAGACTCGTCTGCTGGTGTTGTCTATTGAGGGGCCCATCAATTTCGTTGCGGTTGCAGCACACGCTCCATGTGTATCTGCAGAGAGACCTCTTGATTCTGTTCGACAATGGTGGGAGAACCTTGCTGAGGTCATCAAGAGTCAGCAGGGTGATAATATGCTCCTTATGATCGATGCCAATGCTCCACTTGCCGATCATGCCACGGAGTTCTTTGGCACTCACCAAGCGGAAGAGGTCAATCCCCAAGGTCTCATTTTCCAAGACTTTTTGATTGCCCACAGACTTTTTGTCCCAAGCACCTTTGAAGAGCACCTCGGCATAGCCGCAACATGGCGTCATCCACGAGGTCAGCACATGCGACGTGATTATGTTATTACCAGTGAGTTTTTTCGCACCATGGTTGCACAATCGCGTGTAATGACAGACTTCGATGGTGGCTTTGGGCATGTTGATCATTCTCCCGCCATGATTGAACTTCGAGGGTCGATGCGAATTAGTCCGACGAAGCATAGGCTGAGATGGGACTATCAAAAAATGCAACAAGCAGATGCACAAAAAAGGTTTCAAGATGCCATTGCCACACTGCCGTTACCGTCTTGGACGATTTCGGTTGACGATCACTCTGCCATCCTTGAAACCAATATTCTGCAGTTAGCACAGCAACACTTTGGTAATCCAAGGAGAGCAAAGACACGTCCAATGCTCCAGGAGTCCACAATCAATGGAATTGGTCTCAAACGACAGGCTCTAGATATGGCGAGATCCTGCGCCTTTGAAGATCCACAATTGGTCCAAGAGCTAAAAGAGATTGAAAAGTTAGTCCGACCGATGGTGATTCAGGATCAGAAAGATTGGTATGCGGATTGGCTTGATGGTATCAATGAAGCGCATGAGCGAAATGACTCAGCCCAAGTCTTCAAAAAGTTGCAAAGATTGGGCAAACGCAAAAAGGATATCAACAAAGGTCCAAGACCTCTGCCGCAGTTGCGTACAGAGGATGGAGAATGTGCCAAGACGTTTGTCGATTGTCAGCAGATATGGCAAAAGCAATTTGCTCGCATTGAGGCTGGAGTTGAAGTTAACGACCTTCAGCTTGCCCAGATGCATTTGTCCCAACAGGTACACGATAGCAGTTCGTCAGATGGATGCCCCACGCCCACAGAAATACTTTCAATCATTCGTAAGTTCAAAAATGGCAAGGTTCCTGGCCCAGGTCAATTACCAGTTGATGTTGTCAAGAGCGGAGGCATTGCAATGGCTCAAATTTTGGCTCCTCTCATCACAAAGGCATCATGGCATATGCATGAACCATTGTCATGGAAGGGAGGCCTCTTGATCCCCCTATTTAAGGGCAAGGGCTCACCATGTCAGCCCATGGCTTACAGATCCATTTTTCTGTCAGATGTGTGTGCGAAAGTGCATCATGCAGGAGTACGCAATTCTCTTGCAAGTGTATGGCAACAGGACAATCAGTTGATTCAACTCGGAGGACGCAAAGGATGCTCCACTGATGTTGCTCATCATATGCTACATGCACACATCTCTTGGGCCAGACATGTGAATCGATCTTGTGCAGTACTGTTTGTTGACCTGCAGTCGGCTTTTTACTCCATTCTGCGCTCTTCGATTTTCACAGGTGCTTATCATGATGATCATATTTGCCATGCTATGAACCAGTTGGGCATCAAACCGCATGAGTGGCAAGAGATTCGCCGACAAGTTGAAGCAGATGATGCTACCAAAGGGATTGATTCCCACAGTGAAGGAATTTTGAAGGACATGTTCACTGGCACTCATTTTGTCATGCATGAGCTGCCGGGTTGTACAGCCACAACGCGGGGAACGCGACCGGGAGATCCGGTGGCTGACATATTGTTCAATATGGCTTTCAGATTGGTTGTGTTGGATGCAAGGCAAAGAATCAGTGAGTCTGCTACTCTATCATGCTTTGGGCATCCTTCACCTGCCGGTGATGTGACAAAGAGTGCAGGGATGCCTGCTTCTGGTTTTGCAGAGATTACATTCGTGGATGACATTGCATATACCCTGCACACTAGTGCAGCGGAGGATCTGGTTCCATCGTTACAGGTCATTGCTTCATGTCTTCATGATGCCGCATCAGACAGGGGGCTCACCATCAACTACGCAGCTGGAAAAACAGAGGCCGTAGTGCGTGTTGCAGGCCCAGGAGCCAAAGCTCTCAGACACAAAATTTGGCATGAAATGCGAGGCAAACTTCCGATAGTCACTGAGCATGGAGTGCAGTCTTTGCAATTGGTTCATTCCTACAAGCATTTGGGATCCTACGTGCAAGACTATGCTATAACACAGAAAGACATTCGGTATAGAATCTCGCAAGCCAAGAAAGCCTTTGGACAGATCAGCCGTCCATTCTACAGAAAGAGAAACGTTAATGACACCACAAAGGCATCAGTGTTTTCGGCCCTGGTTTTGTCACGTCATGCTTACAATGCACACACATGGGCTTGGGTTTCCCGACATGACATTGAAACCTGGGAAAACGGAATCAGGGCCCAGGTCGCGGCCATAGCGGTCAACAAGATACGGCCGATTCCGCCTTTTCAGTTCTCAACAGCGGAGCTGTGTGCCCTGAGTGGTATCAACAGCCCCCAGGACACGTTACATGCCAACAGATTGAGATACGTCAAAAGAGCCATCAGCAAAGCTCCAGCTGCACTTTGGTCTCTTATCCATGAAAACAATGGCGTACACTCTTGGATTGCACGGTTTGTTGACTCATGTCAATGGATCGACACTCACCTACCTGGTGGATTGCCGGTGCAGACTGTGCACCCAGGACAGTTGCTCTCATTCATTGCCATTGATGAGAAGTGGTATGGGCGAGTGCGGTCTGCCATTAAAGCTTGTTTGCAGTTTCGTAGAGCTGATGCGGAGGGAAAGCTATGGACATTGAGAGTCGAAAAGCATGTCTCAGGTCTTTCAAATCTGCCAGTTCTCATAAGCCCCAAGGAGAGTTTTTCGTGGAAGTGCAACCCATGTGATGATAGTTTTGCTTCAAAAAAGGCTCTGGCAGTGCATGCCAGGCACAAACATCAATATCGCACAATCCTCAAATACTATGTTCTGGGTGATGAGTGTCTTGCATGTGGCAAGAAATTCTTCCACAGGCAGAGACTACTGGCACATGTGAATGCAAAAAATTCATGCCGAGAGGCATACATTGATTGCTTTGTGCCTGCGCCGGAACAGGAGATTGATGAAATTGAAGACAAGGAGAGAGAGAACAACCAGCTTCTTAAAGCACAAGGATGGCGCCCAACAAAGGCCTTCCTCCCGGTCACAATTGTGCAGGGGCCCCTTTTGCCTCAGGCTGGCTCGGAAGGAGCTGCAGCCATGAAAGACAAATGGAGATTGCGCATTGCGACGTCCGGTAGAGCCTATGAAGGCCTTGACGGTTTTTGCGATGATGTTTCCGCAGATATTGAACCTGCAGTTGAGATCCTGCCCTTCGTGATGCAGACAAATGGAGGTCGTGAAGAAGGTCATGCAGGCGTTTTTCAACAGTTTGGTCTTGCTGCAGAGACGGCAAGATTACACATACGCTGGTTCATATTTGTCCACTTCTTCAGCGGATTTAGGAGGTGCAATGACCTTCAGCATTGCATTGAAGGACAACAAGCAGTCAACGGAGGTCAATTGCTCAGTGTGTCGGTGGACCTATGCTTAGCCCGGGCACATTCCGACCTCACAGACGCTGATACGAAGTCCTTTTGGATCAGCCGAATCAAAGCAGGACAGGTGATTGGACTTGGTGGAGGACCAAGTTGTGAGACTTGGTCAGCCGCGCGCTTTGCTTCACCGGGCCCCAAGCCGCTTAGATCATATGACAAGCCTTGGGGTATTGAGGGATTGAGTTCTCATCAGTGGAAACAAGTGTTGACGGGCACGAAACTCATTCAGTTCTTGGTGGACTTATTGGTGGTGGCAGCTCAGTACGGCCTGTGCGGCTTCCTCGAACATCCACAGTTTCCACTGTGGATTATGCGCTGCCGCCCTTCATCAATATGGGCCACCAAGGTGATCCGAATCTTGGCAAGACTGGCCTGCTTCAGCATTTGTTCCTTTGACCAATGCGTGTATGGATTAGATGCCAAGAAGCCAACAACACTGCTCTTACTGAGACTCAATGACTTCCGTGACATTACACTGCTGCGAGGATGTGGAGGCAGATGTTCGCACCGTCTTGGGCATACCCCTTTGCAAGGAATTAATTGCGATGGCAGCTTCAATACCGCCCGGGCGAAGATATACCCGAAGGCGATGAACGCTGCTTTAGCAGCTGCAGTTACTGGGTTTTTGGTTGATCGTCACATGCACAGCGAACATGATCAACTGCCAACAGAACTGCAGCAATTAGAAGGCAGTGAGTTTGTGAATGAGTCAATTGTGCAGCCTGACTTTCACAACCAATGATGCATGGCAGGCAATGACCGAGCATGGACTCATGCAGCAGTTGCAAAGTGACAAAAGGTTCTGGTTGAACTTAATCCTTGGGTGGGTGAAGTTGAGACCTGTTCGTTTTTTTTGGCTCCTGGTTTTAGGGGATTAGATAAAAGCTTTTGTTGTTGTTGTTGTTCTTCTTCTTCTTCTTCTTCGGACATCAGGACTGTATGACTCACTTTTGGTGATGAACCAACTAAAGGTGAAATAGCCATGTCTGCTCTTCCTGCGAACGTCATGAAGATCCAATGTTCTATGGCTAGGCATTCACTGTTGTTGGTTCAAACCTTCCACGTTGATTGGTTCACTACATTTCAGTACTCACCCAGAGTAAAAATTCAGTGATGGAGTCATTCCCGCAACCCCTGGACCATCCAGCTTGACGAGCTGGAGCAGCATGGTCAGCTTGCTCCGAAATGTCTGCAGTCTGGTACTTTAGAAGCAGCCACTTGCCATACTCTTGTCCGCGCGAACCGTCGGCAGGGAGGACCGCGTCCGGATGGACCAAAGTGAGTCCAACCGCCTTGCCTTAGGTGGCACGACTTCCAAGGATCCAATGACAAGATGGTTAGTTGGTTCATTGGTTGCCATGAGTCTCTGACCAAGTAATGATGGTGCTGCAAAAGCTGTAAAACCGATATACCCTTTCTGTCCCTTTCTATCCCTCTGTTCCTTGCTCCAATTGGAAGCAACATGAAGGAACCTTTTTTTACATTGGTCTTTCCACAGGAGTGGTCTTTTCACAACCACTTGGCCGCAGAATTCCTTGGATTTACGGAAGCCAGAATCACACGGCTTCCCTTTAAATAGAACAACTGATGGAAAATCTTCTTCCATGAAAGGTCCAACCTCCCACAATGCTTTCATTTTGAAGAGCCAGTAGTTGGATTTTACCAGAGTCATTGGATGACTTAGATGCCCTGCTGGTTGCATCCTGATGCCCCTGCAGATATGAAAAGGTCGCTGCTTGAGGCGGGTCTTTCAGTTTTAACACATCCCAATAGTGTGGAGTTTCCGAGGTGTTTTCATGTTTTGGGTCGTACTTTGATTCACAACTGAACATCAATGAGTTTTTTTTTGCCAAGTTACAGGCATCCATGATGGGAAACTACCTAGGCACATCAGTTTACGCTAGTGTATATATATATATATTATATAATTTATCATAGTTAATAATTAATTAATTATATATATATTTATGATATTTATTCGAACAATTGGGAACCTCCGAAAAGCCTCAAGAAATGGGTGTATATTTCTTGGAAAGCAACCGCCATTGAGGTGGATCAACCTCTTGGATCTCCGGATCGCCGTGCACACACCATAGCTACTGATTAAGATAGCGACATGTGCAAACAAATAATGTATACATATAGTATATATATATATATCCACATGTCCCACATGACTCACTTTGCCCTGGACCTAAGAATTTGGGCTCGTCAGCTGCATGAACCAACCTTACCCCTTAGCTATTGGCGCTGCTGGGGGTACCTTGGGAACTGCTATCCTTGGACTTGTCAGTCAAGTTCTGTTCAATCACCAATATCGGATACCTTTCCCTGAACCTATTGTACCTGAAACACCCTGCTTTTGCCCTGACCTTCCTGATTTACCTGATTTCGATCCTCTGGTACAACCTCGTTGGCTATATTTACTGGTTGTGGTTGGCATTGGGATCTGCTCTGGGGCTTTACTGGACCTTTGCCTCATTGCTCGAGAGCGGTGGAGGCGCTTTGTGGCTGGGCAATTGCTTGGGATTCCAAGCAGCACTGCTCGACCTCTCTATAAGGTCCTTGCATGAGCTCCTCTACCCTTGCTGGATTGGCTGTTGAGGTGGAGGGCCTCCGCGAGGATTTGCGGGTGGTCAATCGGAAGTTGGATCGTTTGCTGGAACTGGTTGTGGGGCACTTTGAAAATTCTAGTGTTTCCAGTTTTGAACTGGTGGGGCAAGAAACAGGCGGCTCACCTGAGCTTTCTGCAACAGCACCTGCTCCAATTAGCTCCTCCCCTGCTGCTGCCGCCGCAGGTCAGAGTTGGGCTGAACGTGAGCGGATCTGCGAGGAGATCGGCAATTTCCTCACTCGAGCGCTTGCAGGTGGGCACCGGGGAAACAGTGGCAGGGACAAGTTGAAATTGGCCAGCAGGCTGTATTTGGTGGTCAGAGATTTTAGTGGCACTGTTACCACTCGCCCCGTGCGGGTGGTTTCAAAGTTCTCAGAGGTCAAGGAGCTTTGCTCAGTGGGCAACAACTGGGGAGATTCCATCTTTGTTGGCCTGCCTTCCCAACGTGAAGGGCGAGCAGTGTGTGAGACGGCCGGCTTTGGCTGGCCTGCCTCCTTCTAAATAGATGGCCGAAGAGGAGGAAGTAGTTGATCCTATTGGGTCAGCTCGCGACCACGTGGTCATTCGAGGGGCCACATTGGACACCCATTTTGAGCTCGGCCAGATCCCAGTGGCCGGAGGGACGTCCTACAGTTCCATTATAGCAGTTGCTGAATTAGACTCAAAGCTAGTTGTCTGCCTGCCTTTGGCTGTTTGGAACCGAAGAGTTGCAAACCGTCTGCTAGCACCTCAAGGCGGACTGACGAAGCCCATTGCATGTTCTTTAGCTGCCTGCGACGAAGAAAGCAGGGAGCGAATTGCAGGAGACGTTTCAGTGCGAGGATGGCTAGGCCTTTTGAGCCCTGCCTTGGAAGCTGGCATCACCTATGGCCGGGATGTAGAACCCGACCACAGTTTTGGAGTTGGAGGCCTTGGGGAACCCTTAGTCCCAGATGCGGAGGCTTTAGCCGAAGTCTTCAACGAGCGGTTCAACATCTTCCACACTGCAGATTCAACTGGAGGAGATCCACCAGGGGCGCGAGATGCCCCTGGGGAAAGAGCAGAGTCAGACAGAATGGCTCAGCTCGAAGCCACTATGCTGAACATGCAGGAAAACTTGCAGAAGCTTTTGGAGAAGAAAGCCGGCAGTCCACCCTCCCTAGGCGCTCGACCAAAGGCTTCAGGAGTTCGGCCGGTTCCGGTCAGTGCAATTGGGCCACCACCAGGGCTCGTGCGAGAAGACTTTGCCGGCTTGGACCCTCAAGTCGTTCGCTCAGCGCTGGACTCCGGGGTCTCAGAAGCACACCTGCGAGAAATGGCGAACCTGATGAGCAAGCACCCTCAGCGGATGGAAGATGTCCCTCGAGCGCCAGCAGGGCTCCGACATGCGGGACCTCTGGACGAATCTGGAGACGAAGAAGAGATAGATGGAGAACCGTTGGAGGAGGAAGGGGATTCCGGAGGCCCAGTGGAGAAAGCCATTCTTCAGCTCACCAAAGTATGTCAAGCGTTAGCAAAGCCTCAGATGAAGCGAGGAAGCAACATCGAGCAGATTCTGGACAACACGGGCCTGACAGGAGGAGCAGAAGGATCTGGGTCAGTCGGAGCCAGAAAGAATGCTACTGCCCTGAGAGCGTTGAAGAAGTGCCTTCTGGAGCAGCCGGAGTACATCTATCAGACCATAGAGGGTGCGATGGCGCAAGACTTTCAGAGCAGAGCAGCCAGACCTGGAGAACCTCTACAAGGAGGATCCGTGCGTGGGTGGCTCGAAACGAGATCCAGGATCACCAACCACCAGGCTCATGTTCGGTGGGCTTGGGCAGTTGGAGCCATATGGGATGCCCTGATACTGGGCAACATCAAAGAAGCGCGGGCCCGATGCGCTGTCCTCATAGCAGCAGCCGATCAGACGTCGATCGACGCCGGCTCTTGGCTCCTATCAGGTGTGGCCCTGTTGGAGCCTGCTCCCCCTTTTCACACCTTTGCTGCTCATCAAAGCCCTGGGCATCAAGAGTTGCAGCACTCCGCTCTCTTAGATCCACGCTGGATGGAGCTTTTCCTGTCCCATGTGAAGGAGATGGATTCCTATCAGGAGACCAAGCGGAAGCTATCGAAGCCGACCGTTCAGGCGGGAGCTGCAAGCCGCGGCGACGACGAGAAGATAGCAAAGGCAAAAGCGAAGAGCAAGGGGAAAGGAAAAGGAAAGGGAAGTCAGAAGGAGGCCGAAACAGAGGCCTCACAGCCAACCAACTGAAATGTCGCATGCGGCCTCGTGAAGGGGCCTTGAAGCAAGCCGAAGTGCCTGCTCCGAATTCAGTGCGAGTTCCTGGGTCTCGAGCTGGAAAGTACAGCGGCAAACAGCTGGGTGACGGGTTACTACGTCATCTCCTTCAAGCTCGATGCGGACTTGGGCTTTTTGCTAGGTCGCTCTTTGGCCGTTTCAGCTCTGACCAGAGCTATACAGAAGCTGGATCTCAATCGCGCACACTGCCGATGCCTTTGCCCTACCCTGAGGCTTGCTGTGCAGAAGTTAGAGGTAGTGGTGAAGATGGTGAAGTTCGCGCTCGGAAGAAGCTGGTGAACTGCATCGTCATCTGCCTGAACTATTTGCACCTTGGCCGAAGCACGACTTGGCCTGCGGATTGTAGGCTGGGGAGAAAATTAAACAAACCTCAGTGGGCTGCAGTGAAGCGTTTTGAGGGCTTCTTGGATGATTGGGTTTCAAGTGATGTGTTTGGACCTGAAGAGATGGGAAGAGTTGCTCCTAAAGTAGAATCCATGGAGGATGTTTTGAAACAACTTGAGTCCATTGCGCATGAGCTTCGCACTTCAACTTCCTGCAGATACTTCCCTGAAACTCACGATGGTAAGCAGGGACCTCTCTTGATGCGAGGTCGAGGTGAAGTTGTTGGAAAACTGGATAGTTGTCCTTTCAGTACTTTCAAACCTGTGGAGGCTGATAGACTGAAGTTTGTTGGTGTTCCGAGTTTCAATCCAGTGCCTTTTTTGGACAAGCAGAGTGCAGACGTGTATCAAAACCCTCTTCAATTCAGTTTAGACCCCGACAGTTTTTCTGGTAGTATCCCTTTTGTACAAGTACACTGTTCGCGAGATGAGAAGATGAAGCTGTTTTCTCTCCTTGACTCTTGCAATAGACTGGGACTTCAGCGTGAATCTGACATTAGGAAGAATTTTGCTAGCGGCCTATTCTCAGTGGTCAAGTCTTTATCTCTGGATAGGTTAATTCTTGACTCTCGGCCAGCAAATCTCCTAGAGCAAGGGGAGCAGCGGTGGATTGGCTCTCTAGCGTCAGCAGAAAGTTTGTGCAGGTATGTTATTCCAGCTGGTTTCAACATAGCAACGTCTGGTAATGACCTTCGAGATTTTTATTATCTTTTTGCTGTTAATGAAGAGCGCAGTCGACGTAATGTGCTTGCTGGTGCTGTGCGAGCCGATGAAGTACGACATTTAAACTGTTATAGTGAGAGTTTGGACAATGGCGAACCACTATACGGAACGCTCAAAACTTTGGCCATGGGAGATACAAACGCAGTTTCTCTAGCGCAAACCTGCCATGTGGGAATGTGCCTACAGTCTGGTAAGATGAGTGTTGATCAACTGCTCACCTTGTCCGGCCCTCTGCCCAGGAGTAAAGTGAAGGTGGGGGTCATCATAGATGACTTTGTGACCCTTTCAGAAGTGCAGGCGGGGACTACTGAGGTCTCAGCTGGAGCCGCACTAGCGGATGAACTAGATCACATTTACAGAGAGGTAGGACTTATTCCCCACACCGAGAAGGGCTTCAGGGACTTGTTGAAGAGCAGTTTTTGGGGAAGTGATTTCAATGGTGAAGACGGCAGGATCCGTGGTTCCCTAAAACGCAGCATTCCTTTAGCATGGTTGGTTTTGCGTATTGTCAAACTTGGTCATTGTACAACAGAATTATTGCAGACGATTAGTGGTTCATTGGTGTCATTGTTTTTATTTCGACGGCGGATGTTGGTACTTCTGGATTCAGTATTTATTGCAGTTCGAGATCGAGAACCTACTAGCATCATCAAGCTTAGCGGACGGCTTATTAGCGAACTCCTTCTCTGTGTTGTTCTTCTCCCTCTTGCTGCAACCAATTTACGAGCACCTGTAAGTTCCACTCTGACAGCCACAGATGCTTCGGATTGGGGTGAAGCTGCAGTCACAAGCATGGTACCGACAGCACTATCACATGAACTATATCGACACACTCTTCGCAAATCAGTTTGGACCAGATTACTTGCTCCTGCGCAGGCGTGGCTTCGCTCCCATGGGAAGCTGGGAGTCGAAGAAGAGCTACCAGGAGAAGAAGACGCGTTCACAGCAAACCCACTTTGGGTTGTTCTTGCAAGATGTTTACAGTTTCGTCTTTTTTTCAAAAAGGGAACTACTGGACGAAGGCATATAAATATCGGGGAACTGAGAGGGTTTTTGAAGGCAGAACAAATTTTAGGCACTCGCGAACCTAGCACTCGGCACATTTTCTGTTTGGACTCACAGGTAGCACTTGGTGCTATTTGCAAAGGCAGGTCAGCATCTGAAGCTCTTAATCAAGAGCTCTCCAGACACTTGGGACTTCTCCTTTTCAATGACTCCTACTCTGAATGTATTTACTTTCCAAGTGCTGAGAATCCTGCTGATGATCCAACGAGAGGACAAGACTTGCGGAGCCCTTCCATGGATGTTCCAGAGTTTTTGCTGGAAGCGATGCAAGGCCGTTTTGGCCCATTGGACGAATGGTTGGCTTCTCACAATATTAGTGACTATGATATGACTGGTTTGCCCCCGGTTTCTGAACTACTCCATGGAGATCCTAGCAATCATTTTTTCTCTTCTCAAAGCTCTTCCTCAACGATGGGGTTGGATGGTTCACACATCACAGCTGATTCTGGTTTTGAAGATGTTGGAGAACTCGTTATTGATACATGTGATGGAAGCTCAAACATACAGCATGACCATGACTCTCCCGATGCAACCGTCTGTTCAGGTACTTTGGCTAGAGATGCGGACGAAGCTGGAGGACCTTGGCAGTTCAAAGGTGTCCACGGGTGGCTTGGCAGAAAAGCAGCCCGGGAAGTAATCGAAACCCTGCAGTGTTTCCGCAAAGATCAGATTTTTCTCGGCACGAACGAACAATGGCCACCAAGTGAAGCTGGTTTTTTAGATTTATTTTCTGGAGAATGTGGAGCAGCGCGAGAGCTTAACAAGCTCACTGGACGATGGGTTGCCACTTTCGATATTTTACATGATCCTTCAGAAGACTTGCTGTCAGGGTTTTTACAAAGACGTATTGAGAGGCTTATTTCACTTGGGGCAATATTGGGCTGGGGTGCAGCACCAGTGTGTTGCAGTTTTTCTGTAGCTGTCACACCACCCATTCGAACAGTCTTGAGACCTTATGGTATAGCTGAAGTAAGCGATAAGACCAAGAAGAAAATCCTCCAAGGCAACAAGTCAGCTAAGTGGCTCCTGCGTTTGATGCAAATTTCTCTGGATTCATCTATTCAATTCTGGCTGGAAAACCCCGACTTGAGTTGGCTTTTTCGTTTACCGTGTTGGAAGAAGTTTGTTTTGAAGCACTGGGAAAAGCTTGGTTTTTGGCGGACAGATTTTTGTCGGTTCGGCAAAAAGTGGAGAAAACGTACACGGATCCTCACAACCACAGTACTCAAAAACCAAAAGACCCTCTGTTTGGGAGGACATGTTCACCAGACTCTCCGGGGTCGCTCTGCCTGGCACAGGAAAAGCTGGACTTTGGTTGCTCAGCCCTACCCCAGGGGACTCTGCAGAGCCCTTGCGACCGGTCTGGCAATTTCGAGCGGTTTGGTGGAAAGGGAGAAGTTTGACCCAGCGGAGTGCGCGAGGTGCTCAGGCTGCCGGATAGGAGAAGCTACGAACCCTGGACCTGCAGGCCGGGGTCGGAACCTTTTGTTAGAAAATATCCCCTTGGTTGAAGCTAAGACTCTAGCCATGCAGAGTAAGTACTGGAAGTGGTTTGAAGACTGGGCTTGTGGCGGTCTCAGTCGAGAAGCTTTCGGAGTTCTTTGCCAGAAACCATATTTGCTCTGCGTGCTCTTGAAAGAGTTCGGCAACTACCTCTTCTCCCAAGGGAAGTCACTTCATGTCTACAGGCACTTGATCGTCTATGTGCAGAAAACTGTGCTTGAGGCCAAGCCCTTCATGTCCCTTAACTGGGACATGGTCGCCAGGTGGGAGATGTTAGAACCCCCAACACATAGGGTTCCAATCCCCAGCAGCGTCCTGCGAGCCATGGTCGCTGCTGCTGTGCTCCTGCGGTGGCATCGCTTTGGGACAGCGCTTTGCTTGTCTTTCTACGGGATCACACGACCTGGCGAAGTGCTTAGGGCAGTTAGAAAAGATCTTGTGCTTCCAGAAGACTTGCTGCTTGAAGAACAAACGGTGGCTTACCTCCGAGTCGGGGAACCTAAGCCACGCCGGCGAGGGAAAGGGCGAGTTCAGCATGCTTCCATTCACAACGAGTTGGTAGTTCGCTTTGCAGCTGCTGTTTTTGGACATATACCTTTAGCCGAGCTGCTGTACCCAATCTCACATGGAAGTTTTCGGCGACGTTGGGACTTCATCCTCAGGCTTCTAGGCATCTCTGCAAGCGTCAAACTCACCCCGGGCTCTCTTCGAGGCGGCGGTGCTGTTGCTGCATACCATGCTGGAATAGACCTTAGCAAACTTTGTTGGAGGATGAGGTTGAAGTCACTTACTACGCTAGAAAGCTATGTGCAAGAAGTCGCAGCAGCGACGCTTTTGTCTGAACTGCCTGCTGAAGCTCGAAGACGAATCAAACAGTTCTCCGACATGTTTGAACCCTGCTTGTTGGCTACCCTGGCGCCAAGAGCTCCTGTTTAGGCAAGCGTTCATGCAGCTGTGGGCTGCGCTTTGAGCGGATAGCTCCTCTCTCAGGCCAGCCAGTATAGGCGGACTGTGTGCACACCTTTTTGGCAACTTCAAGCTGCTCAACCAAGTTGTTCAGATGATGGTCTGACCTCCTCATGGAAGAGCTTAGGAAGCTTGTAGCTGCTGAGGAACCGAGAAGACTAGCCATACGGCCGAGAGAGCAAAATGGTGCCAAGTGCCATTTTCTGGAAGGGTAAGAGGATGTGATGTCATGTCCCACATGACTCACTTTGCTCTGGACCTAAGAATTTGGGCCCACCCTGCTTTGGTTTTGACCCTGCCCAGACTGTGTGCACACCTTTTTGGCAACTTCAAGCTGCTCAACCAAGTTGTTCAGATGATGGTCTGACCTCCTCATGGAAGAGCTTAGGAAGCTTGTAGCTGCTGAGGAACCGAGAAGACTAGCCATACGGCCGAGAGAGCAAAATGGTGCCAAGTGCCATTTTCTGGAAGGGTAAGAGGATGTGATGTCATATATATATATATGACATATATATATATACACATATATATATAATACACCTATAATATCATGAGAATACTCTCAAGATGGGAAAAGGAGGAATTCACATACCTGAGCCTTCATAGCGGGTATCCGGGTATCCGCCCAGGCTTTGGGGCAAGTCTCGTGCGACAACTTGAGTGAGGCGACATAGGGATGTAGCATCCCGAGAGAAACTGGGGAGAATTGGAGTTTTGGATTCCAGAAATTTGAAAAGGAACCAAGGTGAACCAAGGTTTTTTTTGGGCGGGGGAAATTGGATTTGGGTTTTGGGCTATCTCTTTATGGCGTCCTCCAGCTTTTTGGGACCATTTGAACCAAAGAAGTGCCACAAGTCATGAGAGCTTATAAGGGTTCTGTCGTTGTGCAGTACTGTCATAGTGGTCATTTGCTTCCTTCCCACCTGAACCGGTGGTGTATGGAGATTTGGAGGACTCGTCTCCAATTTGTCCTACATCCGCAGAGAGTTTGGAGATGCCCCCTACAAAAACCAGCAGCTGTAGAGGCGGTGTTGCAGCAAGTGGTGGCGGGAACTTGCGGGTAGGCTACATCTGACAGAATGCAGAGGTCACATGGTGTGTGAGAAATCTGAACAAGAAACATGAGATGCATTAATAGTTGATTTTGATGCATGAAGGAAATCGGGCAGGATGCATTGGAAGTGGTAGGGAAGCACCATGGCTGTCCACAACTTTGGAGGTCGTGGAGCTGCTGGAACACATCGATGAAGTCGGGACAGTGACAGATGGTGACATGCACCTTGCTGGTTATCTCTCCATACCATATCTTGCGACTTTGGTTTGTCCCTTTTGCAATTTTGACATTTTGGGTGGGAACTAGCAGTAAAGCCCTGGTGGAATTTCTCTTGAGCCCACAAGATTTCAAGAATTGTCTCCTGCTCTTCGTAGTAAATTCTCGAATCCATGTTGCCTGTATACAAGTTTCTAAGCATCTAAACACCATCATGCAGCCTTCTGACGCATGAAGGGGGTTATCATCATTCGAAGTTCTTTGGAAAATTCAGCCTTGACATGACAGAGAGATCATTAGTTTGGTTCTTCCTGATGTGTTCGAATTCGCTCTCTCATCTCTTTCAGAGATCTCAGGCCGCTGTCGGTGCCCTGCTGCACGGTCGACGCAGGCCCTGCTGCTTGCCATGGCCTCAGGTGATCCATGGCGGAGAATCACAGCTTGACGTGGCGACAGAAGGCATGGCACTTTGCGACCGATATTAGCTTCTGCAGTGAGGCACCGTTAAAGTCACTGGTTCCCAGATTGAATATACGTATATATATATAATAATAATAAAAATGATAGTAATAATGATAATGATAATTTGCCTTCTGGAAAAATCCAACATCCCAACATCCTCACATGCTCTGGAACATTTCCCCTCAAGGATCCCATCCTGGTTCGACACAATGCGAATGCCTGACGTATGGTGAGGGGATCCGAGGGAAGTACATTGCCTGTCAAGGCATGTGATTCATGCTGGGTATGTAGGGAACAGTCCTGGATCTGTGACTAGACCAATGTTCAGAACACCCAGTGCTGAGGCTGCTAAGTTTTTTTTGCAGTGAATGATCTATGTCCAAGATTTCACAACCTCCAGTCTTGCTGGTTCTTTCCACTTTCGACACCTGCACATGTTCCAGGCTATACTTTTCTTCAGTTCGAATGCCATACTTTATTCACCCCGCTTCGCGTGGGGTGGCCGCCCACACCGCAGGTTTATTTCGGTCCGTGAGAGGGGCTAAGGGTGGTTTTCCCCCGTGGGGGCTCTTCAAGCTAAGAAGTTTCAATAAGAAATCCTTCCAAAACATTGTTTTTGACAGTGGTTTTCCAATGTTTCCAGTCAAACAGACGGTAATTTACACGTTTTTTGCCATAAAGGCAGTAAATCCTTCCAAAACATTGCTTTTGACAGTGTTTTTGTAATGTTTCCAGTCAAGCATACGGTAATTTACACGTTTTTTGCTATAACGTCAGTCCAAAACACTTGTTTTTGCAGTGTTTTCAATGCTCTGGCATCCAAAAACCCTGCAAAATCTTGCTATGTACAATGTTTTTTTTCATTTTTGGCCGTTTTTCCATTGCCGGAAAGCTACCAAAATGACCCAAAATTCCATTTCAATACCCTCTTGCGCTCAGACACCCAAAAATCCTCGAAAAATGTCGAAAACACCACCGTATTCTGGTCTCGGTGCGAAACCGTTTTTGGGGTCTGGTCTCGGTGCGAAACCGTTTTTGCCCCCCCCCCCCAGCTAAAGCTGATATAGCGACTGCTATATTAACAAATGTCATTGAGCATTTAGTGTTGCTGTTGCCCCCCAATAAGCACGCCTTCACCGCCAAAGCGGTGTGGGCGGATTTCTTTAATTTCCTTAAATTTGAAAGCAGCGGAGCAGGCTTTGTCGGCTTTGTAGCTCTTTGGTTCAGGCCAATGTTCCTGTGCTGCGCTCGCCCCGCCATGGATCGCCCTGGGTTGTCCAAGTTGCGTGCACGCTTCCGGCGGGGCAAAGGTCGGGTGAACACGCGGAGCAAGTTCAAGTCCAAAGTGGCGTACGAGGATGAGGACAACGAGGGCAACGAGGAGGAGCAACGGCCGGACTATGTCGACGAGGACCCAGAGGCCATGGCCCTCAAGATTGAGGTGAAATTTCCTATCATTGAGTCAGATATCCCCATGTTTTTGAATGTTTTGGAATGGAATCTTGTTCTGAGCCAACTAGGTGTCAAACGTTGTCAAACCATCTATTCCAGCAAATTCCCACCATCAAAGACACGAGGGGTTCACGACATGCCTCTCACATGGCTTCGCAGGTGGAGCCTTCAAGGGACAGCCTCATGGACTCATGCTTCACCACAGAGCTGGACACACGGAGTCAAATCCGACGGCTGCCCCGGCAGAACATTCACACAGAGACTCGGTGAATCCTCGGTGCATGTGGGGGGACGGTCACAGGGTTGGGAACGTGTGGAACGTGGGAATGTACCAGTTCTCAGGGTGGAAGTAAAGGCATTGTATGCGCTTTGCGTAACCTTTTTTCAATCCTTTTTTCAAACAAGACTAAGACATACCAAGACTTGCAGTTGGGTGTTTCTCAAGGAGTTTGGGTTCAAAAACATTCCCAAAGAAGGTGTGTTCCTGCCAGAAAAGCATTTATTGGTAGCTGGGAAGAAAAGGCACAAGTACCACAGCGTTTCTGCGACAAGGGTGTGTTTCTTCAATTTGGGGCCCCGAAATCTACTGTCCTAGTTCGCTACTCGAGTAGATAAATTGTAGAACATGTGGGTACACAAGCCATGGAAGCCAGCACAAGCAAGCGGGTGGATACGGTTTTTCCGCTCATTTTGTCAGCCACCAATGAGGATACGAAGAACGAGTTCGACGTGAAGCGAGATGAATGTGTTGCCAGGGTCCGAGAGATTATGGACGCATGTGAAGACAATGGACAAAAGTTCTTCGATCAAAGCTTCTTACCTGATACACTTTCCCGAAAGTGGTGAAAGTGGTAGGCTGGTGACATAAAAATCCACAGCCTCTGGGTGAACAAAACCGGCTTAAGATGGGAAGATTGCTTGAGGCAGTACCTTGCCATGATCCTCTACGATATCATAGTAGCATGGTTTTCCTCCTTGCTCTTAACCAAGGTTATCCAGTTTTCCCGTTATATTTGATTATATTTGATTTTTAAATCACTACAAAAATCAAAAATTATCTTCGGATACAGAAAGCTGTCTTCTTGGAGACCAACTTTCCTGCTATCGTTGATGATCTTTCCTTCGGAGATTCTGGATCTGCTCCAATTGCTGAAGGGCTGCCATTTATCGGCCCCGGTTGCCGAGGTTTTTATTTCGACAAGCAGGAGAATCTGTTTCCACCTGGAACACCGGATGACTGTACAGTGGGTTTGCCCCAGAAGTGCATGCGAATGTCCGAACTCTTTGGTGAAGACTGCAGCTGGGTCTGAGAACAGCGTATCATGCATTGAGCACGCAGCAGGTGCGTAATTTGATTTTGGAAATGGCAGCCACTTGCAGCCACTCGAGTGGCCGCAAGTGGCCGCAAGTGGCCGCCAGCATTCTCTTGTCACCGGCAGCCGCTTGCAGCCACTTGCAGCCACTCGAGTGGTCGCAAGGCATTCTCTTGTCACCGGCAGCCACTTGCAGCCACTTGCAGCCACTCGAGTGCCCGCAAGTGGCCGCCAGCATTCTCTTGTCACTGGCAGCCACTTGCAGCCACTTGCAGCCACTCGAGTGGTCGCAAGGCATTCTCTTGTCACCGGCAGCCACTTGCAGCCACTTGCAGCCACTCGAGTGCCCGCAAGTGGCCGCAAGTGGCCGCGAGCATTCTCTTGTCACCGGCAGCCACTTGCAGCCACTTGCAGCCACTTGCAGCCACTTGCAGCCACTTGCAGCCACTCGAGTGGCCGCAAGTGGCCGCAAGAGGCCGCCTGACATCCTCCCACGGAAACTTTTCCACATTTTCCGCGGCTAACCCACGGAAACTTTTCCACATTTTCCGCGGCTAACCCACACTCGGAACGACAGGGAAAGACCCACAACGAAAACGCACGAGTTTAAACGAAAAGGAAGGAGAAGCAATTAAGAGGAAGGACTTATTAAAAGAAGCGGACAACGCTGCAACGAAAAATAAGAGACTTGGAACGACAGGGAAAGACCCACAACGAAAACGCACGAGTTTAAACGAAAAGGAAGGAGAAGCAATTAAGAGGAAGGACTTATTAAAAGAGGAGGACAACGCTGCAACGAAAAAAATAGGAGACTTGGAACAACAGGGGAAGACCCACAACGAAAACGCACGAGTTCAGACAAAAAGGAAGGAGAAGCAATTAAGAGGAAGGACTTATTAAAAGAGGAGGACAACGCGGCAACGAAAAAAAAGAGACTTGGAACGACAGGGAAGAACCCACGACGAAAACGTACGAGTTCCAACGAAAAGGAAGGAGAAGCAATTAAGAGGAAGGACTTATTAAAAGAGGAGGACAACGCTGCAACGCAAAAAAAGAGTCTTGGAACGACAGGGAAAGACCCACAACGAAAACGCACGAGTTTAAACGAAAAGGAAGGAGAAGCAATTAAGAGGAAATACTTATTAAAAGAGGAGGACAACGCTGCAACGAAAAAAATAGGAGACTTGGAACGACAGGGGAAGACCCACAACGAAAACGCACGAGTTCAAACAAAAAGGAAGGAGAAGCAATTAAGAGGAAGGACTTATTAAAAGAGGAGGACAACGCTGCAACGAAAAAGAGAGAGGTTCGAGAAGCCACATGACCTAGAACGTTTCATATTGGCCGTGCCTCACTCAAAAGAAACTCCCTCAACATAGAAATGAGGACAGTACAGTACTTCACATTGCCAAGACTCCGCCCACGGAGAATGTTATAAATTTTCCGTGCGCAGGCAACGGAAAATTCCCAATCTTCTCCGCCCAAGAGAAGATGAATGGTGAAAAATATAGTTTCACCCACGCCTGGCGGCCATTTTCAGCCACTTGCAGCCACTTGCAGCCACTCGAGTGGTCGCCAGTGGCCACCAGTGGCCGCCATCAAATTCTTTTCTCATCGGCAGCCACTTGCACCCACTTGCGGCCAATCGAGTGGCCGCCAGTGGCCACCAGCATTTTCTTCTCATCGGCAGCCACTTGCAGCCACTTGCAGCCACTTGCAGCCAATCGAGTGGCCGCCAGTGGCCGCCAGTGGCCGCCAGTGGCCGCCAGTGTCCGCCAGTGTCCGCCAGTGTCCGCCAGCATTCAATTCTCTTCTCAGCGGCAGCCACTTGCAGCCAATCGAGTGGCCGCAAGTGGCCGCCAGTGGCCGCCAGTGGCCACCAGCATTTGGTTTTGCATCGGCAGCCACTTGCAGCCACTCGAGTGGCCGCCAGTGGCCGCCAGTGGCCGCCCGCATTCTCTTTTAAAAGCATCGCCAACCACTTGCAGCCACTTGCAGCCAATCGAGTGGCCGCAAGTGGCCGCAAGTGGCCACAAGTGGCCGCCAGAGCAAGTGGCCGCAAGTGGCCGCAAGTGGCCGCCTTTGCCAAAATCAAATTCGTGCCCTTCTGCACGCTCTCTGGTATCATGGGTAAATGGGTGGTACCCCTAAATTCACTGGCTGATTATGGCTAACCACCATTTTTTTGATTTAAATTGCTAGTGCGGGAAATTGTCAATTTTCAGGCACATCCATGTTGTTTCACGATGTTTCAAGTGATGCAAGTATGTCTGGAGATTGTCCATTGATATGATGCGTGCTATTGGGACACCCCCAACGTTTCACCTAGGTCAGGTGTTTGTTGAGGGCGAGACAGATGAAATCAATGACCCTGTGGATGCTAGTGAAACTTGGATATGATATGTCACGTATGTCACACATTCTGCAGCATCACTATGTCCTGGCTATGGGCCCTGGGCCTGAATTTTGAACTCATCGTTACCCTTTGGTTGGCCATTGAATACTCCCAACTGGAGGATTTCCGATCATCTTCCAAGAACACACTCATGCCTGGCCCAGATCCATTTATGTCGCGATAGCAGAACCCGAATTTTCCTTGGTTTCAGTTTCAGCTACTTGTGTATTGGGGCCTGTTGGAAGGAAACTAGATCTCCCTGTTGCGACGAAGGGTTAGAATCCTCAATCCTCCTTGGGCACGTCGCTTTTTAAAATCATAATCTAATTTCGGAAGAAATAGGTTCTCATCATTTCTCATCCATGAAATTCTTGTCGGACTAAAATTGATACATCCCCAACCAGCTCTTGAACATTGTCTTTATGTTTAGTGGACAGCGATGGTCGTGGCATTCCCTTTTTCTGGTCACATTTCATCCTAGGACATCGTTCAGGGCAGCATCGGCGACTGCTTTCTGATTGGTGCGATCTCTGGCATCGCAGCGCATGGCTTGAAGGTGTCGGCTCAGTGGGACAAAGAGGACGCAGGCAACAAATCTCCAGCCGCCGGCAAGCTGATTCGCATCGCTTTAATGAATGGGGATTGATTTCCAGAAAAATCCTTGGCGGTTTTGGTTGACCTAGTTACGAGTGGTTACCAGATTTCATATTCAATCTTTTTTTCTGGGATGTCTTTGGATAGTCGCATCTTTCCACTACACCTGCTGGCCAGGCGAAGTTCCAGACAATGCTCCGAGCGTGGAGCATGAGGAACCCATCGAACGGCTGTTGGTTGCCTACGATGTGAAGGCTGGCGTCTATGGCGTGCCATGCCGGGAACAGCACAGATTCCACTGCCTTTCCATGGCCCTTTGCATATTTTTCATGTTGATTAGAAACTGTATCAGAAGTGCAGGTCATCCTTGATGACCAAGGTCATGTTCTTCAAGATGGGACAATGGGAATGGGTGATCATTGACGACTTGATTCCCATGTCTCCGGATGAAGAAGAGACGCCTTTATTTGCCAACTGCAAGGTGGGTGACCCTCGGATTTGCAGGAAAGCGTTGCCTGGTTTCCACTCCTAATCCCAAATCCCATCAGCGCTTTGACAAGCCACTTTGGCTGCGGTGACTGGTTGCAAATCATAGGATACCTAACATCAGACACCCTCACGAGTGAAGGCTTGCGTGACTTTGCACCAGAAAACGACATGTACTAAAATTTACAATTATGGAAGTATGAAAGCATCACTGGAAATCAAGATCTCAGGACAAACGGGATCAGCAAATTTGTTCTAGGCTTGAAACGGCCAGATAAAACTGGGCACACTTTGGAAGTCTGCAGCTATTTAGATCATCTCCCCTCCAAAGACTGTGTAACGTGAAATCAGCCCTGAGGATTGGCCTTTTGCCCACCTCAATCGTTTGATTTCTGCTCCCAAACATGCTCCAAGATGCAGAGACAGACGTTTGGTCTCTGTATAAACCATCCACTGTTTTGATGTACTCAAATTCCAACCATCGTAATACAGACCCCAAAAAAACAGCTGGACATGGATCAAAATCTCCAAGACACATTTTTTTTGGTTGTTTTTGGGGTTTCAGAATGTTTTAAGATGTTTTAAGGTTGAAAACCAATTTGGGCCACGGCTTCACTGTGGATGTTTCCCGAGGATATGGAGCTGTGGCCCATGGTGCTGGAGAAGGCCTATGCCAAGCTGCACCACAACTGGGATGCCATTGATGGCGGCTTTGCTGGTCAGGCGGTGAAGGACATGACAGGACGCGACGTGACGCTGCCGTGACGGCTTTTGGGGCTGGAGCCAAGGGGCTGTGGAAACCGTAGCAGCACTGACAAAATCTGGATTAATGGTGATTAATAGTGATTAATACTGATTAATGGTGATTACTAGTGACTAATAGTGACAAAACATGACAAAACCACATCATGTGTTGATATCGAAAATTATCGAAACATATTTTTCCAACTTGTTTCGTCACTTGTTTCGACATTGCCAATCTTTTTTTTTATTTCCACAGTTCCACAGTGGTCGTCCTTCGACCTGTTTTTGACTTTGATGGAGTCGGTGTGACCAGCCCACAGGAGGCGTGATGCAAATGTTGGATCTCTATGGTGCCTCGGTCGATCTGGGGACATTGGCATCTGCAGAGGGGGCTCCTGGTTTCGCCTAATGTATCTGGTTAGAATCCCAATTTGGAGGTTCTCTATAGACTCTATGGTTTAGAGTGTTTGATCCCGCCAACACAAAAATGGTATAGCTTTATTTTGGTGATACTTGGGCGTCTGGTCATGCTTCATCTCTCCAACATGCTTGGCCCTTGGCCGAGCGCAGGTAACGATTCCAAATATCGGTGGAAGTCCTTCCTGCGGCAGGCTCAAGATGCTGAGCTGCATCTGGAGAGGTGAACTAAATTGAAGTGGGGATAGTGGGTAAACTTGGGTGATTTGTTTCTGAATGAAAGCTAAAAGGCTTAGGAGCCAGGCCATCAGCTTTCAGCCATCTTTTTCTTCGCTATCGTTCGCACAGCTGGAACAAGTCACTGTTTATCTGCCAAACTGCAGCGTTGTCTACAGACTTGGAACGGGTCAAGATCTTGAGCTTTCTGAAGTTTTCTGTCACAAACCAAGAGACACAAAATCAGTCCTTTCCGATCGCTCTTCAGCTCGCCTTTTGATCACGTATTTCCTGGCAAAAGGTTGTCTAGTTGGGCTGCATTTGTCATTGTCGAGCCAGATTCGTTCAATTCCCCTTGGAAATGCGCTATGTTTTCATGAATTATTGGCTTGCCAATTCCGAGATATTCAATGACTGCACTGGACTAAGGATACCTTGACGGTGATTGGTTGTGCCTGTGGAGACCATGTGGAGGAAGAGGAAGGTGAAGGGCAATGCGGAGAAGCCAAAGGCCCGCAGGGGAGACGACATCAGTTTTTTTTCAAGGGATCTGTGACCACATTTGTTGATTTATAGGATCCTAAGTGTGAGACAGCGACAGCCGAGACAACCACAGCCAAGGTGTTTATGGTCTTATCAAGGGCCATGCATACACGGTCCTGTCGGCCTATGGCCATGATGGTGGACGTGGCCCATGTATTGTCAAAGTGCGCAATCCTTGGGGCAATGATGCCGAGTGGACTGGAGATTGGTCTGATGACAGCGAGCCTGGTTGTGCAAGGCGGATTTCCCTTCGAATTTTATGGAAAGAAGATTAAAGAAGGATCCATCTGGTTGGTGCCGTGGAAAGTCTCCAAGTTTGGTATCTTAAGGAAAACATGAACACAACCTTCTCGTGTGACTTTGTTCGAACTTGTGGCTTAGGACATGTGGAAAATATCCGGAGGTCGCGGAGGCCGTGAACTTTGACCCACAGGCTGATGGAATCTTTTGGATATCTTGGAAGGATTTCAAGTACTACCTGGGGTCCCTGGAGAGTCTCTGTCTGAGACTGGGGAAAGAGATATGGGCCAAGGGTGTGAAATCAGACCTGGGGGGTCTCTAGTTTCAATTCTATCAAAACCTTCTACTGTAACCTTTGCGTTTTTTTAACCTTTGGATCCCCTGCGATGCACTTCTTTATAACTTAGAAGATGAACAACATAATAACATACAGCAAGCTGGTTTTGGGATTTCCCAATCGTCACCATGTTGGATCTGTGCACCAAGGATTGTGCGTTTTTTCCCTGGTTCATGGAGAGTCATGACTCACTATGCGGAGGTGTGGTTCCGCTTGGCGCTTTTTCTTGTGGGCTCCCAATGGGATCTGTTTTGCCGCACCCAAGACATCATTGTTGCAAAGAGGTGGTATTTGAATTAACAGACATAATCCTGATAGGCCAAATTTGTTTACGTTGCATTTATCTTTTTGGTATAATATGCCTTTCTACAACATGCATTACGAAATCCATAAATGACACCTACTCTCAAAATATGCACATCGGTACTGAGACTTCTGCAGTGTGTGCACAAACGATTTGAACGTTGAACCGATCCTCAAACTTTCTTGAGACATGCCGGGTCAGGCCAGCGGCAATGAGAGAGACAACACCTACATCGTTCATGTGTCACAGTCCAGTGATCCACCTGCCAAAGCTGCTTGGATGCTTTGACTTTGGGTTAGCAACATGGTCAGCGGAATCATCCAGTTTCAATGCCCAAATCATATTTGAACATCGGTTTTTGTTGCAATACCATGCTTCCAAAATCATCTCCACCAATCGGGGAGTGCTACCCACTCAGTGTGTGTGTATGTGTGCGTGCGTGTGTGGGGTACCTATTTGTGGACTGATTGGAAAACTACTTCCACTGATGTGGCAAAATCACTCCTGTTCGGATTGCTTAAATGAGAGCTCTATTTCCACCGGCAAAGGCTTGGGCCACTTGGGGCACCCCGGAAATGATCCAAGACATTTTGGGGTCCAAGGGCCCCACCCGATCCCCAACCTCCAAAGATCAGTGGGTCGTGAAGTCTCCAGGCTGTCTTCGTATTGGGTCAGAGCGACACCAGATGCGCTCACAGCATCCTGGAAGATGCGGCCTCTGAGGCCTGGGGGATCAGCGATTTTCACTAACAGGGTATCCATAGACATGTTGATATGATTTAATATGGCATGAATGCATGAATGCGGGGATATCTATTGGATATATAATATATGATATATATATATGGGATATGCACTACTGCAATCAGTGTCTGTACGCATCTTTGGTCATTTTGGGAACCTTGATATGGGCAACCTTGTGTTGCGGAAAAGGTGAAACAGACCACTGCCTGACGCGGCAGGAAGCGCATCAGATCCAGAAAGGACAAAGCACTTGGGACGGCACGGTCTCCGAAAGGATGAAGTTGGAGGTGGCATATCTAGGACCCTTGGCTCCAGATGGCTCCAGATGGCTCCAGATGGCCCCAGGTCACAGTGATTGACAGTGATCCCATCTGGAAAAATGCAGCCCCAGCCATTCTCAGCTTTTTCAAATGGCTACAGTAACTCAGTGGTGGTTCGGTTCGGGAATCCGCCGGTGGCACGGTACCTATTGGTCTTTTGCACGCAGAACCTAAGCAGCACCGGGACAGCCAAGGAACTAATCAGCCGCCCAAGCGTATGGGAAAGCTGCTTGACTGGACATGTTGACCTTGATCCGTTTGGTGCCTGGGCCACTGGGCCCGGTGTTTTGAAGTCCCAACAGGTCCCTGTCTCTGTCAGTTTGCGGAGTGGCAGTTTTAGGCGAATTCCAAGTTGCCCCAATGGGACACCAGAGTTAGATGGAGTGAGAAGTACCCACATGTCGAGCATCCGTGGGCATAGAAGCGAAGATTTCATGGAGGAAATACATGGAAATTCGGACATATTGTATCTGATTTGTTCATGAAATGATTTGGTGATGATTTGGTGCTGCAAAACTCACTGGGAGGCTGAAGAAGATGGGGAAACCTTTGCCCAATGGTTCAGCCGACAGCGGTGAGGCTCAGGAAGTCGTTTGGGTGGAGCAACGCAACTTGAAGGCGCCAGGGGCCGGGTCTTGAAGCTTATGTTAAAAGTTAAAACCCATGATGGCCCCCTGAAGGTGGGCTACTACATGGTCAAGGTGAGTGAAGCTTGGCTAAAGTTTGACAGATCTAGGCTCATTTGGTGCTCAACGTGTCGTGATTCTGGTATGGCCCAGAAGGTGTTTTGAAGAGTTGTGGAACCCCGGCGGATTGCTTCATTTTCTGAACTGGATTCATGAACGCTTCCAGCTACTGATTTTTCGGCACCTCACTGAAAATATCAATCGCAGTCTTTGCGGATGATTGCGTCCCCTCAGCCACTGGTAGAGAGACCCAACCACAAACATTTTTGCAGAGAATCTATGTTCAGGTACAGATTTCAGTGACTCGTAGCGTCAGGAAAGCGTACCGGTGGCATGTTTCATGAACGTTCGCTGACTTAACGGGTTAGCTGAGGAAATTGACGAGGGAATTCAATACTATCTTCGAGTTCATTTCAACCCAGAGGGTGAGTTGAGTCGCCCGTGCTGAAATCGGTTGCAGACGTAGTGTGGGTGGGCCCCCAAGAATAGCTAGAAAGCCAACTGGGGATGACCATTTTCACATGTGAAAAAAAATCGTTTCCTGATGGCAGGAAAAACTGCAACGGATGTCCGTTCTTGGGGTGACCAGTGCAAGGCTTTTATCATGGAGGACATTTTACATTCTTTTTTCATGAATTGCCAATGTGGGCTATATCACCTATGAACAGGGTTTTTCAACTCTAAACTGCTTTTGGGTGTTAAGAATAAACTTCAAAGTGGGCCTACATCGGCCCTACAAAAATGCGATGCCGGGGCAAGGTAGTTGGCATTTGCCAAAGGGCAGAGAAAGCGCCTTGGGCTACTCACAATTCGAGGCCCCGACGGAGATCACATGTTGTGCGACAGGTGAAACCTGAAAGTTTGCTCCGTCTCCTCTTAGCTTGACGTTTTTCCACAGTGCAGAACTCTGCTATTTCACTTTGGAGTAAGCAGCGAAACTTGAAGAGAGGGGATGATATGAACAAGCCAATAGGGGGGGACCACTGGTTTGGCTGAAGGTTGACATGCTAATAGAATTATGATAAACCATTGGACTTCAAGGGTCCCTTGGTTGACAAATCTGGACTGACCGAAGGTCGATCCAATTTCGTGCCAGGTGGAAGAAGAAGAATATGATGAAGAGGCGGAGGAGGAAGAACTGGATGATGATGGAGAGTGGGAATCAGATGATTACGAGTACGAGGACTGATTTGCCCCCTGCCGGCTCTTGCTGGCATTTCTCCACGGGTTTCAGCGTCTCACAACCCCCATGAATTTCAAGGAGTTTCAAGCGATGTCTTGCGTTGACATTGGTAGGGGATGTGACCAACTAAGGGACCCGCCCAGCAACATGCAGAATTTACTAAAGGCCAATGATAAGCTGTGCCAGATTCTTTCTGAAAGGTTGTCTTAGTTGCCCGATAGTAGCTCAACAGAAGTCCACTCCATGAGTCATCTG
This sequence comes from Cladocopium goreaui, assembly GCA_947184155.2. Lineage (NCBI taxonomy): Eukaryota > Dinophyceae > Suessiales > Symbiodiniaceae > Cladocopium > Cladocopium goreaui. The sequence goes on along the minus strand of CAMXCT020001383.1, from coordinate 34,342 downwards.
GGTACAATATAATTATAGTTAGTTTTTTTCTCCCTTTACTAATAAGAAATAGTAAATGGGAAGCTTTGCGTTTGAGAAATCAGGACATGGCAACCAAAGTTCAGTAGCAAAGTTTAGTTGGCACATCCCATTGATTGGTTTGACCTTTTCAACACTCCATGGTGCGCGGGACCAAAGATGTTCTGCCCGCCTTTCGTGGCGCCCAAATGGCATCGGAAGATAAAATGTGGCAAGAACGGAATGGCATGGCAGAGCATGTTGGTGGAGCCCTATGGCTGCTTATATCATTGATGTCACTTATTGTTCATGGCCCATGCATGCGTCTTTCGAATTTGCAGGGTCCAAAGAAAGAGTGGGTTGACTTATTGACTTATTCTTGTTGAAAGAACTGGTCATGGATGAGCTCAGTCCATTCTTTGCTCACGCAAGTTCTTCAACTAGCAACTAGATGAACGGGTACCAAAAGATTCATGGAATTGCACACTCTCCAAGTTCTCATGGTGTTGAACCAGCCTGAGGCAGACCCTGAGGTGAGCTTGGACAATCCAGCTGGGCGCTCGGGATTGGCTGTGGGTTGGTGGCGCACAGTTCAGAATGAGCACTGCCAACATAACTTGAGCCGTGAACATCGCCATTTCTCTTGCAAATCAATGCATCAAACAGAAACGCGTTCAGATTGCGACCATATGGTCTTGAACTTTCCTCGACCCAGAAACTATAAACAACCACCTTTGGGGGAGATATCATGCCCCAATCAAAACCCAACGTACACCTTTATCATCGGTGGATTCAGTTTGTTGGAGGCAACAGCAACATATGATTCACAGATATACAGATATCCTTTCGCAGGGTTTGACATGGTTTGGCTCCGATTTTAAGACCAGAGAGAGCTTGTTCTATCATGTTTTCACAGAACGCAAAGCGGTGAGATCAAGCCCTGTGGCTATCAAACATGATCAGAATTGAATGGAGAGACATCCCCAAAATTGCAATTGGGGGATTTCAAACTCACAAGAATCACAAGAAGTGATGTAAGTTGGGAACAGTGTGTCTTTCCGGCCCATCAAAAACAGCACGGCTCAAACCAGGCTTCAGGTTGCCTTGACAATAGGGTGAAAGATCACCAACACTGATTGTTGAAGTTCAAGGATGACCATGGACAACTACACTATACTCAGCCTTTCCAGGTTATTTTTCAAAATCTGCGATGTCATAGATGTCATTACATACCGTCACACAGATCTGAAGGTGTGGTGGATCATTTTTGTTTTGTGCGCCACTGGAAAACCATTTGTTTTGAGTTGTCAGAACGAAATGCTCCAGATGTGACTTGCCCATGGTCATTCTGGCTACACTTTGCCCGTGCAGACTTCGACCCAAGCGAGGGGGCCCAGCCGGCCGAGCCGGCCCAGCCGGCCGAGCCGGCCCAGCCGTGGATTTCGACAGAGGAAATTTCGAAGGATGAAGAAATATGGAAGATGGATGAAGATGGTGTAGTTTTCATCAGAATCATTTCCATCATGGACAATGTGGACATTTGTGGACATTTCATCTAAAGTTCAGTTTGAGCAAGCTGGCAGGGCCTCCGCAAGTGTACCCCAAGTCCGTTCGGGTCAGCGACCGTGTGGACAGGCAGGGCCACAATGGCTTGGTTTTAGATGTTTGCGGAACATAGCCAGGGTCTTGATAGAAATTATTAATAATATGTCACATGCGTAAGATCATTCCGTTGGTGTTCACACCAGAACACCTTGTAGCCAGAAGTTTCCGTTCGCAATCCGCTGAACTGGACTTTTTCATCGTATTGAATCGACTGTTGCCTCCTGTTGACCCCTGTGGTTGAAGGCTGTTTGAATCTGTTTGATGGTTTGTAAATTATATAATTGGTTCATGGTTCATGGTTCACGGCTGATGGTGTCCCACAGGTGGAGGTGGTGGCGGATGCCTCGCTGGAGGCCATGGGGTGTGAGCTTCGGTTTTCACGGAGATTTATCAGTTATTTATAGGGGTTTAACTACCATGGTTTAACCACGGTTATTTACCTTAAGTTATTCCATTACAATCCATTATAATCCATTATACCATTATTTGGGAGGATGAACATCCATGAGCAACAACTATTTTGGCGTGAGCAGAAGGGGAGGGTTTTGATCCATGGCTATTGGCATATCTGAAACATTTGGGCAACTGCTTTGATCCAAGAAGGTGTCGTGTATAGTCTGTATAGTTGTAACATGTTGTAACATGTTGTAACTAGTAACTAGTTGTGTGCTGTGAAATTCTTCAGATGCTTCTTGTGGAAGGCTGATGGACAGCTGGAGAGTTGCAACGAAGGAGCATCCAAGGTCCTCGATTGAATCAGATCTCAGGGGCTCCGTGCCACCGGGGGTGAAGCATTCAGGGCATGTTCTTTTCATGCTGGGATGTCCGCATAAACTCTCAACCTCAAACGCACAAACATGGTAATCAATGGTAATCAATGGTAATCAATGGCTATTAGTAGTTACTTTGAAGAGGGGAAACCGCTGGTTCCAAACGGTCTCCACCGCTGAGATGTGGCTTCCGAAGCAGTGCCCGTGTTCCATTTCCGCCAGGCTCGCCAGGCTGAGGGTGAGCTCAGTGCAGAACTCTTGGAGGCGCCGCAACTGGTGCCGGCCATGGGACCCATGGCATGGCCAGACCGTAGACCCGTAGCATCAATCGGATCCAATAGCATCCAATGGCCGCCCTGTTCCCTCCGCAGTTGGCTGGTCACAGATACAGGAGATCAAAGCCACCTTTGACCTTTGCGACTCCGATGCTTCGGGAGAGATCCATGCCAAGGTGCTGGGACTGGGACTGGGACGAATTTTGCTGGTCGGTTTCCACCCCTAGCCTTCTTTTCTGCAACTAGTTGCTTTTGTACAAACTTGACAATCTAGATACCAACTGTTTCCATGAATGACTAATCACTAATGACAAATCAATGCAGAGATTCGATACACTCAGAGACCAGATGGCAGTAGGAGGAGCTGTCACAGCGCAGGAGTTGCGGATGGTGATGAGGAACCTGGGTTTTAAGCATTCCAACGAGGAGACAAATGGGAGCAAAGCTGCTCAGTCCATCTGTAGTAATATGTACTGTACATAATATATATGTACCTATACAAATATACGCATATAACATTGGCAACATATATACACGTTTACATGTGTCTGTGTGTATATAAATATCATGTATATTATAGCGTGGACACCATTATAGACGCAAGTTTTCTGTAGACACTTTTTCGGCAGATGTGGCCAGTTTCATGGTCTCATGTTTTGGCGTCATTGATCAGTCATAGTACAATATCATCATTTTCAGAAGTTCGCCAGCTCCGTTTTTGAACTCAGAATGCATTTCATGCAGCCGATCAGGCTTTTCTGCAGAGTTCTGCAGAGTCATACCTATAGTTTATCCATATTTCGCCCATCGACAGATCTGGTTTTGAAATCAATGATTTTCATGGCCCATTTGTGCAGTTCCTAGGAGGTGGACCTCATGATTGCGCAGGCGGTTGTGACGGTTGTGTTCGCCAGACAACTCTGAAGGGCAAGATGAGAAGGGTCAAACACCATAAGGAGTCTACAATTTTCTCACTCTTTGACACTTTTTGACACTTGATCGTCCCAGAAAGGTCAGATATGGATAGATTTTTGTGAAGCCAAGAGTCTCAAACTCAATGGAGGCAGAAGTCTAACCTCCAGCGCAGGCCGATGACAATGGAAGCGGAACCATTGACTTCGACCAGTTTCGTTCGGCGCTAAGTACCATGGTGTTGTGCAAGGTGTGTCAGGGATCCTCCGGATCCGTCCATTGACCAACACTCCAGGGCTCCATGGCAGTGCAAAGAGTTCCTCCTATGAAGTGGTTCACTACTAGTTTGGATGGTTGAATGGCAAATAGGGGCAGAATCTTCGGCTACTTGGGACCTCTAGCGGATAGCCACTGAAACTCCTCTTACTGCTGAGGTTGCATGGTGGTGAGGCTCAAACATGGGTGAACAGCAGCTGGGGGAGAGACTTGTGACAGGCAAAATCCTGGATGGTCGAATCATTTTTTTCCAAGATTTATCAGAATGTTGTTTTCTTCCAAACCTGATCACATGTCCACCTCATGGGAAATCCTCCAACTGCACATGCCAAGGGTCTGATTTTTGATGCAAGGGCGCTTAACCTACCAAATGGCATTATATCTCGTTCTTAACACCTCCAGCAGCAACTCATTCACCAGATGTTTTTATTCTTTTCTTACATGCAAAAACACATCTAGTGAATACCGGTTATTGATGAGTCTTTCTCAGTTCTCCGGGCAGCCTGCAGGAAGATGACTGAAAGGAAACCGCGTGTGGAGAAAGCCTTCGAGCAATTTGATCCTGATGGCTTTGGCTACACAGCTGAAATACATGGCTCACGTGGATCATCAACTCGCACATTTGTTGGGTGAATGACGATTGTTGTTGGAATGGCCAAGATAAAAGGGGAAGAACTCCTTGAAAACCAACGACCTTTGGTACATACTCCCAGTAGACATCAGATTTCCGGTGAAAAATCACAGCCCATCCACCAATTTGTGTGGGGCTTTCAACCCAACTAGTGGCACAACCAGGTTTCATCACCCTGCAGAAACTGAAGCGAGTGGCCAGGTGTCGGCTGCTGATGTAGGATTTTTTTCCAACATTTTTTGAGTCCCAAAGTGGGATCAAAGTTGGATAACATGAGCACCAAAGATGATGATGAAATTGTAGTGTGGCTTTTGAGATATTTCTTGAGCCATACTGACGGGAATGAAGGGAAATTGATACTGTATAAATTGATCATTGTTGTCCTGCAGTATCATTCTTCCTGTCAGCAAGATCATTCACTGCCATGATTTGGGAAGCTGATGCAGGATGTTCTATGAGACGGCTGGAACATGCAGTGTTATTGAAGATAATCAAAGGCATCCAGAACTTCTAGGTAATTATCAGACAGTGAGCCAGTTTGCACTCCCACATCCAAAAGCAATAGGATCCACACCATTTGCCACTAATATCTTGTTCTGTACTGTACTTGTCGTATATTTTGTCAGACTGTACCCGTACATTTATGTAGACATTTTTGGATTCTCAACGCGTATCGATGAATACCATAGACTGCGCAGGAACTTGGGTGAAGATCTGAGAGAGGAGGAGCTACAGGAACCGTTCTCTGATTTGGGCCCAAGATGGAACGATGGTCCAAACGACAGATTTTTTTCGGGGTTGGAGTTTATCAAGCAATGTTGGGTTTGAAAAAACCATTCCATGGGTTACTGGAAGGGCACATTTCCGAACACAATGGACCGTCATGGACCGTCATGGACCGTCAATCAAACCTTTGAAGAGAGGAGGGTGGGGTGACTTAGTGTCGGTAGCGATCCCCAAGGATGCCGTGAGCCCAGGACATGCTGGACCTTGCCGATAAGGACACAACTCGGGTGATTGGTGGTACTGTGTGCTGTGTGTACAGGTAGTCATGCACGCAAGCAAAAAAAGAACTACAACGATAAGTGACAAGTCTTGACAAGTCTTGACAAGTCTTGACAAGTCTTGACAAGTCTCAAGTCTTGTATCTTGCCCATTGCCCATGTGAATGCATGTGATACACTAGCTTGATTAATCTGTCCTAAGTACACTTGAGTCACTTGCTGTCACGTGCTTTCGTGCTTTTTTGCAGGATCTGCTGGGGCCCCTCTGGGTGATTTTCCATTTTTCCGGTGCTGTGTCGCGGGTCGCAGCATGCATTGGATTCATGCCATTGGTTTGCAGGACAAAGATGGGGTGGTGAGCCAGAACGACTTCATGATCTTCATGAAGGACACAGGGTGTCTCTGCAGGAATCGCCTTGCGACAGGTTTTTTTTTTTGTGGACATATCACACACTGCTGAAACATTCACAAACGGCATATGAGATCAACTGCATCGAGAAACCCATGAGAAAGTGTCTGAAGCACTGACCGTCTGTGGAGATGAAGATTCTTGAGAGGTCAGAGGTTTTTGCTTCACAATTAAAGGAATTAGAGGGCCAAAGGGATGCCAGGATGCAACCGTCTCAAAGTGCCAGCACAACGGTGTCTGTTTTAGTCCAAGATTTTTCACTTTTCAAGCTGATACGACAGTAATACGACCTTCTTTTTGCAGCAAATTCTACTTCGAGGCTGATCACATCTGATGGCCAGGGCTGTAACCAAGGGAAGTTCTCCACATGTTTTGGACCTGCACAGGAACGTGGAATGTGGTGATCGCAGGTAGGCGGGCGCCAACCAGTCATGTTTTCTGGGAACGGAGCATGGCAAGCTGTGAATCGATGGATGCTTGAGCGGAGCAAGGCTAGTCATGAAAAGACCACACTGTACCATAGGACCATAGGGGTTTGGCCCTTACTCCTTACCTTCTCAGAGCCAACATGGGATACAATGGATACCCGCGTTGGGATTGCCCCAAACACGATAATTATATAAGTTTAGCGGTCCCGTTTTAGATTTGCACATATTGACATCATATGATAATGTAGAATTTCATGCATCTTTTCCTGGGTGACTTTGGATAGACAGTTGTATCATGTTGTATCGCTGGTCTTGGAATCCATGCCATTTCGCACCGTTCCCAGCGTGGAATTGGTGGCCAGTGTGCTACTGAAAAGCGCTCTGCCAGTAGACCCCGGTGACCTGGCGCAAGTGAAACGAAACCATTTACCCTCTGGTAATTTGTTACATAACTATGGAAAATCACCATTTTTAGTGGGAAAACTCACTATAAATGGCCATTTTCAATAGCTATGTTAAATTACCAGAGGGTAGTTGGGATGAACCTATCACGTGCAGGGTGAAAGTCCAACTATCTTGGATGTATCACATTGACAACTCTCCAGCTGACAAAGTGGATATTACAGGCACTTGGGTTGCTAGTAGTGACGCTCCGACACTGTGCCACTTGGGCAGTGGTTTCACAACAACCGCGATTTGCAAGCTATTTGGCGACTAAAGCTGCAGGGAAAGGGACATGACACAAGAACGTAACAGAGTAATACAATACATATTCAATTTCACCTTGGAATTGTCAGAACATGGTCACGCAAATCTTGGTTCAACACGTAACGGACACATCATGGCCTCGCCTTCCAACGTGATCTGTTTGAACAGATGGAATCATCCTAACTCTAGAAGTAGTTTGATCATGTTTGATCCAACATTTGTAAATTTCGAGGATTTGGGTCATTCTCAGATCAGAAACCCGCCGCTTTTGGTACCCTGCGGTCAGGCCGTAGAATCCCAAGAAAATCCGCTGGCTCCCAGGTCACCTTTGGAGCGTTGCAGGTTCTGGATCTGGAGGGGTCTGGGAAGCCAAAGCTGATGGTGCTAAGTGCTAAACTGCTAAACTGTTTGATTTTGGATGAGTTTTGGTGATGGGATGATTTGGGATGATTTTTGATCATTTGGGTGATGTGGGAGGAGTTTAATTTTGGATGATTTTGATATGAACACAGAACACAATGACCTATGGACCTATTATTCAGATGGTTCGATACTTTTGCAGGTCTCGGGAAGTGCTCCGCAGCAGTGACTCGACGCTGAAAAAAAGGTGGCAGCTGCTACTGTTCCGATGTCATGCATTTGCGGATGGACGGTCTTCTGAAAAGGCAATGTAGACTTAGTAAAACACCCAGATGGTCCAGGCTACGCTTACGCTATGGGTTCGGAAGGTGGCTCTAGACATCTCTTTTCCATACCTTGTTTTGGTGAACGAGAGGTTTTGTTTCTTTCCTTTCAGACTTTCAGATGCAATTGCTTGAGGTCTTCATCATTTGTTCCTTCTCAGAACGTGTTGGGAGTTTCCAGGCTTGAACTCCGAAGAGCTGCCTACCAGCACTGATGATTGCATACTATCCCTGATGACATCGCGTGTTATATTCGCTTCTGTTCGTTGATAGTTGAAGTGATAGAACATAATGGAACATGTTATCTGCTTTCCTGTGTTTGCACACGCTCTGGTACGCCGCATGTATCTACACAGTATCTGGCACTATGTTATGTACAAAAAGACCCACAGGTTTGCATAACCTATATCGGTTTCGTCGGTTTGTTTGTTCCTCCTGAGTTGAGCAACCTGCGGCCATCACCCATCAGCTTTCAGCTTTGAAGCAAGTGAAGAGATCTGCGCAAGCTTTTCTACAGATGTTCAGTCTATGCTATCTCGGAAAAACAGGCACAGAGAAGTCCGAAAAAGAGAGCAGCGTGACTGGTACTGGTAAGCACGAACAGCAATTCTTATCGGAACGGAAGCAACCTGTCACAGCGTCACAAAACGTGGACTCACGATGCTTTTTCCCTTTGATCCAAATTAAACCATGCAGATGAAAAGCCCAGCCTGGCAATCCACTTGCAGTTTGCAAACATGATCATTTTCAGTTTGACAGCAAATCTGGTTGACCGTACAGTGTACTGTGGGTTTATTGTTGGGTTTACCACATTACCACATTACTACAGAAGGCTGTTCCCTGAAGCCAATCACTTCCTTAAACCAGCCCTTCTTTTACGGTGCAGCATGCAATGCCGCCAAAGAGAGCCTGGGCAGGGTCCGCAGACTATTTACCAGATAGATAAGTTAGATACCAGGATGACAATACAATAACCACCAAAATAACACTGATAATGATGATAATGCTGACAACAATCATAGTAGTGATACTGCAATAATGAGAATAAGGATAATGCTGCAATATGCTGCAATTACAATATCGATATCAGTTATAAAAAATGATAGCAATGATTATAATGCGGTTCAAGCAGTAGTAAACCACCCAAATTCTTACCATAAATGGGTTGTATAAACCATCATTATATGGGTGGTTTATTATTGCTTTACACACATTACATTACTGTAAAGGTAATAATGAAACTGGTGATAGTAATGAGAATAGTGATGATTCAATGAGACATAGATGCTTTGCCAACAGAGGATTGTCGTGAGGAGCTCAACCTGGCAGTGTTTCAACGTTTCAGGGTCTGAACAGCATCAGAGTTGGGTGAAATTTAAGCATCAAATCTGATTATTTGGAAAGTGATGATTTTTATCCCATCATTAATCAATGTATCCCATGGTTGATATCCAGGCCCATGGCTATTCCATCTCAACTTTCTGATAGGTCTGGACTTTGGCCGTCATCTTCCTTGCAGGCCATGGAACTGTTGACTTCCGGGATCTGAAGCCATGGGTGAAAAATCATTGGTATTATGGGTTAAGATTGGTGGTTTCCATACCCAATCACTTCCATTTTCTCCCAAACACAGAGAAGATGGGTAGATGGCCAATTGGAACCCCTGTTGTCTCCTGGCTGTTGGATGCCCCATGCCTAAGCCGTGTGCTGCAAAGATTTGGGTCTGAGAAAATGGGAACACCATGCCATACATGTTATGGTTGATCATCATTTTCCATACAAGAATTGCCATCAATTGGTGGTAAACCATGGTGTAAATTCTCAGGGGACAAAGCCACTTTTGGATCTTGACTCTGGTTGCGATCACAAGAGCTGCAGGTGCTCCTACCGCTGGGCGCCTGGAGATGACAACTGCTGATAGATCAATAGATAATTCAATCTTCTTCCACTGTATCCCGAGGCTGCAGAAGATGACATGCTCAGGTGGGCGACTTCTTTGGCAGGGTGTTGATCCATTTTGATCTCAGTGTACCTGGAAATTGTGCCAATGTACCATTTGACTTTGGCTATGCACTTGCTATGAAGATTTCTTTCTCATCCATAGGATTGATGTGATTTATGGCGTCTATGAGATGACATTACTGCCGCAGACTCCCACCTACAAATTTGCCTGGGCCTGCGTCTCACCATCACCCGAAGAGTGATGAATTTTATCTACTTTTAGCAGAGTGATGAAGATTAGTGTCTTTGGCCAAACTTTGGCCTCTTCAGTGTAGTGCCTCGGTGATGTAAGGATTCATTTGAGTACTGAAAGGATCTGAAAGGCAATCCGCTCAGGGCTCACCTGCTGTAGCTGCAATGTCATTTACCCAGTTCTCGTTTGTCGTGAGCAATGCCACTTCCCACTATCCGGATTTAGAATCCACTTTGGAACTGGTGGGATTCATTCGCAGTTCCACAGTTCCCCAACTGTTTCTACCAAATCAACAATTCAGAAGTTCTACCAGGTTCTACTAGGTTCTACCAACTCACTTGGTTTGGTAACTGCACTTCCTTTTTGGATCTGATAAGCGCCATTGCAGTTCCGGCATCCCGACTCCCGCAACGGCCTCCGCAGGTCGACCATCACCAAGGAAGCGGTGCAGCGCTTCCAAGCGTCCGTGCGCGCGCGGATGTCAGGTGGGCTCCTGGCTGCTGGAATATGACCTGCTTCCACATTTTTTTTCCCATAGATGTAATAAGTGTATATAAGTGTCATATTTTTATAGACAAAAAAACATACAGTATGATGTAAACACACAAAAAACATCTTTCTGAGCATCATCTTTTTTTGACCATCGTCGATGCGCACGCTGCACGCTTTCCCAAGTTGATCCAAAGCCAGGCTCGGACCTCACACCAGACAAGGGGGAGGACGAATGGACCAGCTCTGAAGCATTGCGGAAGGACATGGCTGGGACAGTGTAGGAGATGTGTACATCAAGATATCATAGAAATATCATGAAATATCTATGTATAATTGTATTATATGTAAAGCCACACATGAGTATGGTTGAATGTGAATGAATTCCATTCAATTACGCATATTATCAGCAAATCAGCAGATCAGTGCGCACGGATTTTGGATGCTCCAAACCTTGATGTGAGTCTTGACATAGATCGTTTTCAATTTGGGGAAGCGATCATAGTCTGTCCAACATCTCCAAGATTCTGCAAGACACAGTTTAGAGTTCAGGGGCATATGGGTCCTGTTGTATTGACACTGACGGGTATTCGGCCGCTTCTCAACTCAGATCAGTGAGAAACTGATAGGTCATGGCAAGGGACCGACAAAACCATTTGACCACCTGAAACGAAACCATATGATATCATATGATGTTTGAGAAATCTTAGAAATCTGTTGAATAGTCAAGTTGGTCACTGACCTTTTGAATATGTAGATACAAAGAAAAGAAACTGCTTGCTGCACATCTGATGCGCTGCGACATCATGGAATGGTGGAACTGGTGGCAGGTGGAGATTTGCGGGTGCTGGGGCCGCTGGGGCTGTGCATTTGTGTTGTGCCAATCTAGGGGCTCCAGAGGCCAATTTATGGAAAAAGTTCTGACCTTGCGGTGAAATCTAGGTATGTGAATCAGTTCTTGTGCTGTGCTTGTTGGTATCTGTTGGTATTGACGTTGTAAGATGTGTGCTTCAACAATACAGTTCCTGGACGCGGTGTCAGGGATGACTCTTTGACTTGGATCAATCAGAAGTGCTTTTCCCGTTTTGAGGCCAGCTCCGCGCTTGGATGGAACTTGTCCCCGCTGCTTCTTTTGGCTTCATGCATCGTAAAGCGTAAAGACATGTTTGGAAGCCAAGCAGCAAGAGGCTTGCGAAAGCTGAAAAGCTGAAAAGCAATGTCAGACTCGTAACCGGCAAGAAAGTTTGATTTCGCGACCCACTTCCAGTTGATCCAAGCGATCATGCTGAAATGCTGAAAATAGAGTATATAGAGTGAGAACCAAGAGTTGCTGGGAATGATCACGAACACCAAGGCTTCACATATGGTAGAAGCCTTTCAGCGACTCGTTTTAACTGCTGCTTAGCAGTCCCTTGTAGAATCACGCAGACGCTAAATGACCCTAAATGATCCTAAATGTATTTCCATCATTTTCCATCATTTTCCATCCTACACTCAGCCACTTTCGACAACTGATCACTTGCTTCGTGCCATATTGGATCGTCGTGATGCTCTGAGGCGATCATGGGGTTTTGAGTTCCTACAGGTCTACATTCTTGTGAATCGTGTATAATAATGGACCAGTGTGGACGCACAAAGGCTCCCCAAGTGCTCTGAAGCAAAGATGAGACAACCCACACTGAACACCCAACATCTTGATCCATTTTACTATCCCCAAGCAATGAGAAATTCCTCAGAGTCAAACATAAGCAGCCACAGTATGGCTCGTTGAAGTGTCGCGTCTTGGAGGTATGGAACTGGCCAGAAGCCGCCGTGGTTTGTTGACCTTTGTGGTCGGCTGGGGACTTGGGCCATTGGGCGGTCGTCCAGGGGATTCCTCACTTTTTTCATTGGTCAATTTCATACCATCTATTGGGTTCGTTAAGAAATCCTCTACTTGTTGATCTTGTTGGTTGCCACACATCTCAGATATTCAGATTACCCTATTTTGAAAGAATCGTAAGGGAAACTCAAAAGATGAAAAGACATGTAGAAGAATTGAAAAGAATTGAAACGAATTGTAGAAGAAAATAGAAAGAATTGAAAAGAATTGAAAATAATTGTAGAAGAAAATAGAAAGAATTGAAAAGAATTGTAGAAGAAATTAGAAAGAATTGAAAAGAATTGAAAAGAATTGAAAATAATTGTAGAAGAAAATAGAAAGAATTGAAAAGAATTGTAGAAGAAATTAGAAAGAATTGAAAAGAATTGTAGAAGAAATTAGAAAGAATTGAAAAGAATTGAAAAGAATTGTAGAAGAAATTAGAAAGAATTGAAAAGAATTGTGGAAGAAATTAAAAAGAATTGGAAAGAATTGTAGAAGAAATTAGAAAGAATTGGAAAGAATTGAAAAGAATTGGAAAGATTAAGTCTATTGAATATAAACTCAATTAGAACAATGAAAACCATTACAATTCTTGTTAATTCTTGACATATTCCCGGGGACATAGATTAGAGGCTTTCTAAAACCAGCCAAGTTTTGTTTTTCATCAACAGGAACAAATAGATAGCAGACAGATAAATATATAGAACGTGCTGTTTTCCTCCGTATGGTCTACTTGTATCTACAAAATCCATAAGGAGATCCATGAAAAACTCCATCAATTTTTCCATTAAACAGATTTTGTTTAAACATTCCCCAAAAAAACCAACCGTGGGATTTTCTGATTTTGCTCCATATGGGGATCCGAATACTTCGAACCGATCCCAGGTGGCGAGCCCTTTGAGGTGCCCTGGCCCTTTCTGGCGCTTCATTCGCCCCAGTGGGCGGAGAAGTTGGCGGAGGACGATGGGACGATTCGCGACTGGGGAATGGATTGGAAATGCGACTGGGATATCTTGGGATATCTTGGGATATCACGGATACGGTATCCCAAGATGGAAATGCTTGGGAGAATGGATCATATCCCACGATCATTATGAAATTGATTTGAAAATTGGTAATCAGACTGTTATTAGTGTCATTGAGATTAACTGGATACTCATTATGGCTAATGATGGTTGGTTGGGAGATGATGAATATCAGACAATTTTCAGCATCATTCGCTGGATGAAGCATTATTACTAATCAATACTACTAAAGTTATTTAAATATTGTTGTTATTAGAAGACATTACCAGTAGTACCGCACAAAGCGGTGGCGGAAGTTTCAAAAATAGGAAACCTATAGGAGAGGTTGGTTGTTGTGAATCACGGATGGCAGAGCGAAGCCACTGATGGACCGACAGGTGGTTGAGGTCTCCTCTCTTTCTTTCTCTTTCTCTCTCTCTCTTTCTCTCTCTTTCTCTCTCTTTCTCTCTCTTTCTCTCTCTCTCTCTTTCTTTCTCTTTCTCTGACTATCTACCTGCCTACCTACCTACCTACCTATCTATCTTTCTATCTATCTATCTATCCATCCATCCATCTATCTATCTATCGATCTATCGATCAATCAATCAATCAATCTATCTATCTATCTAGATATCTAGATATCTAGCTATCTAGATATCTAGATATCTATCTATCTATCTATCGATCTATCTATCTATCTAGCTAGCTGGCTATCTATCTATCAATCTATCTATCTCTCTCTCTCTATCTACCTATCTATCTATCTATTTATCTATCTATCTATCTATCAATCTATCTATCTCTCTCTCTCTATCTACCTATCTATCTATCTATTTATCTATCTATCTATCTATCTATCTATCTATATATATCTCTCTCTCTCTCTATCTATCTATCTATCTATCTCTCTCTCTCTCTATCTATCTATCTATCTATCTCTCTCTCTCTCTGTGTCTGTCTATCTATCTACCTGTCTATCTGCCAGCTTGAAAACCAAGCTATTCTGCGAGACTTTTTCATTTTTCGAAGTTGACAACATCAAAAACACAGCAATTGTGCGAGACTTCTTCATTTTTTTACACTTGACAACATCTAAAACGAAACAATTCTGCGAGACTTCTTCAATTTTTGAATTTGACAACATCAAAAACAAAACAATTCTGCGAGACTTCCTTCAAAAATGGAAAGTTGAGTGCAGCGCTGACAACCTCGTACGAATGCGTTTTTCGATTTTTCTCCTCGACCTATCTAAAGTACTGCGCCTGCAACGAAAAATTGATGCCAGGTCATACGAAGGGCTGCGCCTGTCACGCAAAATCATCTCAGCAGACCGGAAGATCTGATGCTCCAAAATGCAACCCCTCTCGGGAAATGAGCGCCCTGACCTCCGAACATCTCTAATGAACATGTCTTGTGTACTGCGCCTGCCACGCGAAATGCATCTTTGCAGATCCTCTTCAAATGTTCCACGCCTGCCATCGTTTCTGGAAATGCTGCAAAACCCTTACGTTTTGCTCACTTTTGACAAGGTGCACAATCCTTTGCGCCTGCCACGCGAAACGACATCTGAACCTCCAAAAGTGGTCCGAACTCCTGGTGTTTTCTACATTTTGACTTCGAAATGTGCTTCGCGCCACAACGGCGTGCACTTTTTCGACATCTCAACTTCCAAAAGTGGTCCAGCGCTGGCGTGTTTTCTACATTTTGACTTGGAAATCTGCTTCGCGCCACAACGGCGTGCAATTTTTCATCTCTCATCTGGCCAACTGGCTCCGCGCCTGCCGCTTTAGCGAGCCTACTGTTCGACCCTCCGGAGACACAAATCATTGGAAACCACAGTGTTTCGCGACTTTCCTACCTTTTCGCGCATCTGCGTCTTCTTTCTTCTGACTCTTTCTCTTCTACTCTTCTCTCTTCTAATCTTTTCCCTTCCCTCTGCCTCTGCCCTGCTCAGCTTTTCATCTGTCCATATTGTCGGAAGTTTGACATCTAAACTTCCTTCGATAATTGTTTTTTTTGGCCTTGGGTTGTGAATGTTTGAGAAACTCATGTTACGCAGAGTACAGTGGGGGGAAAGCCATCGGATGAGTCCGGTTTTGGGGCCGCCTTGCAACTTCCAGTGAGGGTGGGCGTAGGGGTTTATGCTCACGCAGAGTCTATGAGTCTATTCAAAAGTGATCTACGATTTTACAGCTACCGTAGAATTGTAGTAATTTCGATGAGGTGATTAGGTCCGTCATTTTTTGTGCCAATGAAGTATCCAATATCAGTGCATCTCCACTCTGACCTTGGTAGAGGAACCAGCAGTGGCTAAACAAGCGATCGAGCTGCAGGGGGAGGCCCTGATGTCATGCTCTGTGATGACGGAAGTTGTGCTTTGATAGGACATATCAAGACATGCAGAGATTCATACAAATATGATCAAACATGCATACATAATCAAACATAATCATACATACACGCGCATAATCATATACATCGTGTTTCAGATGAAGTCACCCCCAGCTCTGTCACGACTCACCTAGATGTACCACAGCAGCAGTTCCAATCATTGTCACAGACGGAAACAGAACATCTAGGGGTAGTTTTACCCATTTTCTACTTACGAAGGTATCCAGGGTTTGACCCATGTTCACATGTTCACTACCACCCAACGCAGTGCCTCATGTCATGTGTGGCTCAAGAAGTGACACAGCTGGGAGCCAGCTGCCATGGTCATGGCTTTAAATCCAACCATTTGGGATGGTTCAAGGGCACACACACACACAAACTGAGTGGTTTAGATTACCCAACAGAATTGGCATGCAAATTAGTGTGGGTCACACTTCGACAAGACATGTTAGGTACTGTCCCACTCTCACTTTCTCAAGCATGGTCCTGTGAAAGTTTCAGGCGACACAAATCATACACACTGTATCATCAGCACTGCTGGGCTCTCTTCGTGGGCCATGGGCAGCCCCTATTTGGTGACCACACACCGACATTTCTGCCGGACTTGCCAGAGAGAAGTGGAGGATGAGGAAATGGTCGTCACCTGCATGGAGTTACACGATATGAGGATGGTCAATGCAAGAAGACACCTCAAACAACATCTTCATATTTTGCAAAAAGCGTGCGCACTTGCCGAGAATCTGTGGTTCCATCCCCAGAGAATGATGAAACCATCATAAGCTAGCCACAATAATTTGGGCAATTTATATCCATAACATTGCAGAACCTTGGAAAGCAGGATATTTTAAAGACCCTCATCCCCTTTCCAGATCTAATCCAGATCGCATCCAGATCTAGTTGATCCAGTTGATCCAGTTGCTGAGGTCAATGACGACGAGTTGCAGGTGCATCTTCACTGCGGCACAGTTCTGGACTTTGAGGGCCTGCAACTAGAGACTGAGGGCCTCAGAGGAACCTATTCGTGGGGGCCCAGTCTGTGGATCCAAAGGGTGGTGCAAAAGGTGAAACACCAGGGCTCGGAACTTATAAAATGAAGACACCTCTAGTATAAAATTGAAATATTGCAATATATATATATATTTATATGAATGATTGTATATGTAATGACCAATGTATTGTTGCTGGTTGTAACTAACTTTGGGTTTACCTCTAGGGGGTTCTACTGTAAATGTGGGTGGGTATTAACCTTTAAAAGGGATGGCCAATGGCGCATTTGTGTCCAAAATAGGAACCCCAATCATCCAACTATATAAGCTTGGATGACAGAGGGTTATGGCCATTGCTGAATGGAATGGGTGGGCCAGAAGCAATGTAGAGAATCCATATTGGCATTCATCAAATTTCATCACTATCCAGCATTGCAAGCCCCTTCGCTCAACGATCTTAACGCATTTGGGTGAGCCCACAGGACGCGACCTATCGACCTTAGAAAGCAGCGCAGATTGGTTTGCCGAACAGCGACGAATCCTCGCCTCCTTGGAAGGTTCGGCCTGGGGTTGATAGCATCCTGATGGAGTTCAAGCATTTATGTCATTTCATGATTACTTCATGTCCACTGTCATGAAAGATGGCTGTGTTTAACCCCTTGCCCTTAAACTTGCATTTTGCTTCAAGGGTTTCTCCTGCGAAGGGGCCTCGCAGCAACGACGCAATGGTGAATCGAAGAAGATGTGTCTTGGAATGCACTTGAGTTTGTCCTTTTCAAAGGCTATGTGCAGACAAATCCAAACGCCATGTAAGGATCATTCCAAATACATGATGAATTTTAGATAAATTTAGAATCATTCCATTCATATCACAACGAACCATCACCAAACGCCGAGGCGAGGTGAAGACGCGCAGTCCCTGCTGCGCGATGCGGCTGCCTCTGCTGCACCGGTGGTGTCTGATTCTGGTGGTACGGCGCGGGCTGCGCAAGTGGGTGCTGCGAAACGGCGGGCTTGCGAGGAGTCGCTTGGACAAATGGCGTTTGGAAGTATTGACCGATAGAAGCAATATGTTTGGTTGAAACAACATGAAACAACCATCTCTTGTCTCAATGTGACCTGAGTTTCTGAGGGCAAGTTGAGTCGTTGATTCATGCTGGGGCCATCTGACGACAGGTCACAGCTCCGAGAGGCCAGAGAGGCGACAGATGCCGTGTGAAGAAAGATGCGCGTTCTGCGCGACGCGTGGCGGTCTTGAGTCCAGATCCACTGACTCGGGTTTGTCCAAAACTGGGGATACCCCAATATATTATGATATATTATGATATATTATGATATATTGGTGATTTTGAGTATATATATACTGTATATATCGATGGGATACATAATTATGATTAACCATGTGATTTTGGGTTACACCACATTTTCATACATTTTAAGACCTATGCACGGCCAACCATGACAACATGTCATTGCCTGATTGGGGAACCTTGCCAGCCTTTGCGCTCTCATGAGCACAGTACCAGATTTCTTGTTTCTGCCCTGCCTCTGCAGGCCGATTCATTCCGTGCCTTCTTGAACTACTTGCAGGGTGCCGAAGGCAAGGTCTTGGGACAGACTGATGAAGATCGGTTGAACATCAGAGTTGACCCAGGGGACTTCTGTTTGAGGCACTCCACCACCATGCGTGTCTTGATGTCTTCAAGGTTTGCTGCACCCCAAAGCACGCGAAGCACTGTGGGAAATTTGGGCAGCTGATGATTTGGACCTTAGAATTTAGTCTCACAATGTTTGTGCCATAGCCTCTTTGCAGACTTGCCTTTCCGAAAGATTAAGACTGAAGATCCTCCCGCCGATCACAGCCCATGGTCACTGACCCTACTCGCAGGTCCAACTGGAGATTTGAACCCTGGCAATTTCATGGCAGTGCTGGAGTGGGGCGAGGTGCGATCAGTGACCAACTTTAGGCCCACAAGATCCACTCGTGATCCACTCGTGATCCACTCGTGATCCACTCGTGATCCACTCGTGATCCACTGATCCACTGCAGGGTCGATTTTAAGTGGACATCCCGGCAGATCCCCATCTTTTTCGGAACATACAGGAAGACTATGGAAGAACCGCTTCTGAATCG
Source organism: Cladocopium goreaui (assembly GCA_947184155.2). Taxonomy (NCBI): domain Eukaryota; class Dinophyceae; order Suessiales; family Symbiodiniaceae; genus Cladocopium; species Cladocopium goreaui. The sequence continues at coordinate 15,582 of CAMXCT020001383.1, read as the reverse complement.
GTCATTCTCCACATATTTTTGGCAGCGGTTCTGCCAGGAGTTTGGAGTCGAGCACATCCGTGGCCAGCACTGCTGCCACGTTGATCCAACAGCTGGAGTTGGGAATCCTCAACTTTCATATGGAGGTTTCCTAACCATGGTACCTCCAAATCATCCATTTTCATCGGATTTTCCATTAGAAACCAACCATTTTGATCCATTTTGGGGACCCCCCCATGTATGGAAACCCAATGAATCCATATGATTGATACATGGTCATTGATGGTCCCATCAGACATCTTGCAGGTGCGTTTCTCAAAGTCGAAGAGCGGAGTTCCTGGTTTCCAAAAACGACATGCAAACCCCCATGTTAGCTACGTCGTATCCCCGTTTTCTGGTAGATTCATTTGACTGTTCTGAAGTACTCTCGAGTTAATTACATCTCATACTTGGCTCTCTTCAACATTTTCAATACACAGTTGGGTAGCTTCTCAACATTTCTGAACTTTTTTTCCCCTATTTTTCTTTCCGTTTTTTTTTCCAGGTGTCCCCTACCTGGCCACAGCCAGGTGCGAGGCCTTCCTGTTGGATCCCCGCTGTCGGGAGGCCATCGAGCTTTCGCCTGATGAGGTCTTGGAGGTGCCCAAGCTGGATGGCGAACCAATGTGGGTATCCCGATAGCTGGATGGTTTATAATGGAAAATCCATCTATAAATGGATAATTTGGGGGTAGCCCCATTTTAGGAAACCTCCATATATACTACCCAATACTGTATCTCTGTATATGGTGCCATAAATGCCATAAAGCCTTTTTGCTTTATGGATGTTTATGGATATTATTGGTCTATAGATACATTTTACCACAAAGTAGTCCATAAAGTATAGGCTTTATGTATTGATATGCATTGATATGCCCCAGCTGCAGATTGGAACCGGTGGAACCCAATTTTTCGGCTGTTGATGGGCAGATTGCAGCGCGCTACAACATGCCCAAGCTCTATCGCAAAGCCGTAGAGATCACCGGACAAGGCATGCAGTACATCCAGGCTGGGGGATGGCGAGATCGACATCGTAGACCCGGATGATCAAACATAGATATTCTGAGACTGACAAAAATTGGTGGGTCAACTAGGGTAGTTTTTTTTAAACCAAAACTGTAGACTCCCAAGTCGCTGGGGTGTGGCCAGGTTCCAGCACAGGCGAGGAACACGCGATTTGAGGCGGAGGATGCGTCAAAGTGGTGTATCTTTGTACAACTGGCTGGTGGCCCCGACACTTCTGCGGTAACACTCAAGGGTTCCATTGAGCTAGCCTTCAAATCTTGCAGGTGAGAATTTGCAGGCCTACCAAAAGTGGCTGCAACATGTCTCATCAGTTTGAATGTTTGAACGTTCCATTCGTAGATCATTCACGGAGCATTTGTGAGGGGAAACCTGAGATGAGCGGCGAGGATCTGCGGGTGGATGTCTTGAAAGAGCACCTGGCCATGGGCATGATGTCTGCAGATGGGGAGACCTGCGAGTGCTGAGTGGGTCTGGTGGAAACCAACAAATCACAGATGGAGAGAGATCAGATTTGCCAAGAGTTAGCACGATTTATCAATATATATATATATGTTTATATGGGGATGGAGCAGATCAAAAACATCCCCATTTGGGGGGATGAATATCCATTTAGCAGCTATTTTGGTCTTCACCAGGGTTGCAGGATTTTGACCGATGACCCTATAGGCCCTATATCAATCTTTACTACCAACGTTTGCCAACACTGGCCAGCAGGTACCAGGAAGAAAGGCTGCAACCCAGCCACCTTACCAAGTAACCATTTTGCTGAGAACCTTACCAGCAAGGTGACATGCTGTTGTTCGGTGAGCCAATGCGGCATTTCAATCCCAGCTTACAATGTTTGCTTTACCTGGATGATACGGGAAATAAGCAAGTCGGTTTCCTGGAAAACAAACCATTTCAAACCCTGGAAGAAATAAGGCCGATTCGCACAGGAGATGCGATGCCGACATCGGGCTGCAGACCAGATGATGCTGGGCCCTTGGATAACTGCTCAAAGGCATGGACCCACCAAAGTTTGAAAAATATAGTTGTAACTGTTGTAACTTTTAAATTGCTGTTTTTTTCCCGAACCTCCTTTCGTTTTTTGGCGCTCCCTGGGATGTATGCTCAATCATTGCAGTTCGATTATCTGAGCTATATATATATATGTACACATATAATCACACATATATACATATATATATATGTATTTACGATAATATAATCTAGATAAGATATGTTATAAAAAACATATTTAGATGCTTTGGCTTCGACACCCGTCACACATGTCTGAGCTTGACCAAGACTGCAACATAGGAAAGTGACTGGCGGCCCAGGCTGCCCGATGCCCACGAACGCGCAAGAATCATGTGGAAGCTCCTTGGGCCGCAAACAAAGCTTTCCCTCAACAACAGATGGTAACAGTGGGAAACACGGCAGAACGGAAGTTGCATGCATACAGAATTCCATGACAGACTCCAACTTGTGTTCTCCGTATACATACATGCGCACAGGGTCTAGAAAGCGGCGCGTCAGCAACTTGGTTCAACCGAGGAATTTCAATCTGAATCTAAGCTTCGTGTTGAAGCAAGGATATTTGAACTTGGCTGGCCAAATCTTAGTTCTTGGATGGGTAAACTTGACGCTCTGACCATATGTTGAGCCGCCACCATAGATTCCAATTCAATTAATGGGCAAACATTGCAGCAGACATATAATTATACATACATACACATTGTATGTGACCATAAATGTGCTTTGCATCGTTGCATGATACATCGTTCTTTGGTGATATAATGTGATATAGACATTGACATTCACAAATATTCACAACATATAGCATACATTTACATATCTTGTATCAAATACAGAAACTATGACATACGCGTGGTCCCAATGGTGCAATCTTCAGGACCTCGCTCCGAACTTTTGCTCAGGACCCGGCCGCGGTTTCAGAAACCCAAAGCTCCAGAGTCTGGAAACCAAGCTGTTGGAGGCAGATGGACCTTCTGAAATTGGTCAGAGCCTATAAAACCGAAAGAATCTGAGAGTATAAAATTACTTATGTACTTCGGACCCAAGATGTCTTCTTTCTAGCCGTTTCATCCAACTGTTTTATGTGGGTGTGACACTTGAACTAAATGATACTAAATGCCGAGGCCTGATCATGACTGGCGGTCGCTGCATCTTGCGTGGAATCCGAGAGGGTCAAGACACGGGGGTGTCTTCGAAACCATCTTGTCGGAAAATGGGTGCCCCCAAAATGGCAATTTCATGGAGAATATGATGATTGACCAGTGGATTATTGGAAAAACCCAAAAACAATGATGCATACTGCCAGGGGAAACAATGAAAAAACATCGAAACAAATAATAAGCATTGGTTTCTGCCGGATTGTTGGACAAGGCCACAAAATGAGGGTTGTAAGCCAGACAAATCTTGGATCTCTTGAGCCCATCACCAGATCATCCATTGATGGGATCCTGTTCCAGGGCTACAGTTGGGACTTTGTTTCGAAGCGTGTCGCATCAAGGCATGTTGTACAGTAAAGTGTAGGCGTCTCAAGCCTATGTCTAGGTTTGGCCTCATCATTCCTTGCGGGGTGAGGCTGGGCAATGGGAATCCAAGTTGGACGTGTCGTGCTTTCTGTTTGGAATTCTTTGACCTGCTACAGCATGTCACCCGAAGATGAAGATGCGAACTGGCAACCAATTCCTCACAGATGCATCCACCACTGGTGTGCCGCAACTTGGGTCTGAAAAGTAGGATACCCGGATACCCCTAAATCCGTTGAATCATCACCCCTATTCAATGGCCATTTCATGGATATACCATGGTATACCACTGCAGCATCGTGGCAGGATTGGACAGCCGTGGCACATGAGTGACTCGGTGGCAGCTTGGGGTTTTTCCACAACGGACGACACAACGATTTCACAGCTGGAGCCGAGGATGCAGCCCACACCATACCGTCGAGCACGCCAAAGGAGTCTGGGCGACCGGCTAACCTGTTGATGGGGGGATTGTTTGAACAATGGACTGTAAAAATCAGCTATTTTGCTAAGAAGTTTTGCCCGCTTTGACCTGTGTCCATGTTGGATGTGATACATATATATATATATAACTTGTACTTGACTCTCCTACAGTTGTGATAGATAATGAGTCCAGCACCTGCAGCATGGGTCAAAAAGGGTTCGCCCCAAATGCCAAATCTGATGAACAACCTTGGCTCATGATGCTGGAGGTGCGATGCGCGGGGGGGTGGGATTTCATTCTTCATCTTTCAAAGGCTAAAAGGTGGAAGTGACTTCCCTGTATCACTGGTTTGATCTTCCATGTTAGGTGGGCGATGGCCATGGTGACATTTCATGATGAAACCTTGTATTTCAGGGATGGTTTCAATGTCGCCAGGTTTGGGTTTATTGAATTATTGAATTATTGGCTTTCCTGTTAAGCTTGTGCACCAGAAAGTGACTTGAGCTTTTGACGCCTTCCAGAATCTTCCAGAGGCAGGTCCATGGCAAGTCACAAACTGCGACGCGGGGCGACTTGGCAACGACCAGGAGACAGTCGAGCCGCGTAGAGAGTGAACTGAGTGAACTCGGATCTCTAGAGACACCGCTCAACAAAAGTTGATCTCTCTGAGAATCAGGGACTCAGGGACTGCAGGTTCAATATGTGTATATAAATATATATATATATTATTAGTTTAATTGGGTTTGCTGGTGTGTTTCTCCCATGACTTGTGGGCCATAATATAGATTGCTCATGTTTTTTGGTTAGTTCAAAACGCATCCCCTGATGAAAATTGTCAAGATGGTCCGAAGTAGGAGGCACATGTAGACAAAGAAACGAAGTCCCAGAGGGTCCAAGGGTGTTTTACCCTTCCAGGAGATCCATATTCGATCAAGATCATTGAGGTCTAAGGGAACATTTTTCAGGACCCCTCTGTAGTTGATGGGAACGACCATGGTTTCTTACAGATTTTCCCATCATCCCAATGACGCGACGGCGTCGTTCACGTCGTTCAGAGGTGCCACGCAGTGTGCGCGCCAAAGGCGTACACACCAAAGATACGCGTGGCGGCCGATCAGTACACCTGGACCACAGCGATGTGAAAGATTTTTGCGGAAATCACCACTGATGGGTAATGATCGAAGGAAGTTTAGAAATCAAACTTCCGACAATATGGACAGATGAAAAGCAGAGCAGGGCAGAGGCAGAGAGAAGAGGAAGATTAGAAGAGAGAAGATCAGAAGAGAAAGAGTCAGAAGAAAGAAGATACAGATGCGCGAAAAGGTAGGAAAGTCGCGAAACACTGTGTTTTTCCAATGCTGTGTGGCTCCGGAGGGTCGAAAAGTAGGCTCGCTAAAGCGGCGGGTGCGGAGCCAGCTGGCCAGATGAGAGATGAAAAATTGCACGCCGTTGTGGCGCGAAGCACATTTCCAAGTCAAAATGTACAAAACACACCAGGTCCGGACCACTTTTGGAAGTTATGATGTCGAAAAAGTGCACGCCGTTGTGGCGCGAAGCAGATTTCCAAGTCAAAATGTACAA
>CAMXCT020001383.1:0-5000 GCA_947184155.2 Cladocopium goreaui | reverse complement strand
CAAAGTTCTTTGTGCATTGCGATTTATTTTCATTTATGGCTATTTATGGATATTTTCTTGCGGGCAAAGCATGGCCAAGGGTTTTGATTCTGAGCTTCTGAGCCTGATTTTCGAAGCTTCGTTAAGGGCTAGTCGAAAACAACCAGCAAGTGAAAACGAAAGATGACATGAACAAACTGACGGTTTCCACGTTTGCCATTCTACCAGACGCCTTTTGAGGCGTCGAATTCGACACAGATAGATGTGAGAGGAGACATGCGACCGCAGAAAGTGAGGCGTCTTGGCCGTGGCGAATATAACTGCAGCGTGGGAAGCTGAGACTTTTAAGTTAGTGAGACCTAGGAACAACTTTTAAGTGGGTGTAGCTAAAGTGTAGCTAATATCCAAGGAGAAAATGGAGACCTGATGTGACGGAGCCACCTTACATCATTCATCACTGACGAAGGCCGCCTCGATGGATGTTCCGTCCATCATCGAGTTGACGCCCGAGGCAGTTCTGGCCTGGGGAAACCTTGGGCTGTTTTGTTGTTTTTGTTGTTTGGTAGGATTAGATGGATGGATGATTATGGCAGGTTTTTGATGGTTTCTGCAATTCTTGAAATTGCTTGAGATTTGGGGGATATTACACTATATATACCCATGCATTGAGTTTGGCAGGCTTGGGTGTGCATGTATCATCTTTAAGTGATCCAATGAATGCTTTCATTTTGGCTCAAGTAAACTTGAACCAAAATAGCATTCATTGCTTTTTCTTTCTTGGTCTTGGTAAGGGGTGACCTTCCTAGACCTTGATTGATTGGTTCTGGCAAGCAGCGAGTGACTGACAATGGCGACACGGGAGGACAATCAGCGTTGTCATCTGATGCCAACAAGCTCACATTGTGCAGCCCACTGCGCCCTGCACAGCATATCCGCCTGGTGATGCATCGTTGGGCCGATGAGGACATCGCAGATTTTCTCGCACACGATGCCTGGGAGACAGGCCAGGAGGACTTGCCTTCAGCTTACAGGTACTGCCCTATGGCGCTGCAAGAAAGTCTGGGTTGCGTGGATGATTGAGTGGCTCACCACATCAATAACCAGGGGTGACCTGGTTGGTTACAAGGGTCGCAAGGGGTGACCTGGTAGTTGCAAGGGGAGACCGTGCATGCAGCCTAAGCTTCGTGGGAGCGATATCCCGGCGGCCACCGAGGCGACGCTCCTCCGTGCTGCTGCGTTCCTGGAGTTCAAGCAGCACGTGGCGAGGCGATGCATTCTTGCCGCAGCAGTCCTTGGAAGACGCCAGAAATGGTTTTTGTACACCCCTCTGCGGCAAGCAGAGTTCCTCAGGGACATTGGCGGCCTGGCACATCGTATTATCCTGCGCTGTGTCATCACCCAAAGTTCGGGGAAACAACGAGTCATCGACAACGGTGACACCGGAGGACAATCAGACCTTTCTTCCGATGCCAATATGCTTACACCATGTAGTCGCACATAAGCCTGGTTATGCGTCGTTGGTCTGAGGACGAGGTCGCGGAGTTTTGTCACCATGATGCCTGGGAGACAGGCCAAGAGGACCTGCCGTCTGCCTACAGGTACTGCCCCATGTTACAGCAGGAGAGCTTAGGCTGCGTTGTCGTCTGGTTTCACTGATGAATGGCAAACTCCGGTATACCAGGTCTATGCAGGCCTCTTGTTTAGGCTCCCCCTGGCAGTCACTTCGTTCAACTGATTTTCCAGACTGTTGGAAGCGCTGACCCGCCGGTATTGCCAAGTTTTGACATCCCTGTACTTTGATGCCGCGATCACTGACGTCCGCTCTGCCAAGGGCAATGGGCGATGAACCAACTATGCCTGATGATCGGACCCCCATTTGCGGAAGACAAAACGCAGACCATGCAGAGCACTGGCGCTTCTCTGGGACTTACCCATGACCCGAGTTGCATCAATAAGACAGGTCATGTTCGTTTTTGGGCCCGCACCAGACTCCATGGCAAAGTTCGTGATTTCTTGCCACAGCACGTCAAGCAGGCCACTTTACTCGAGGCACAGCTTCCAAACTTCATGGACTTGCAAACTTCTTGGTGCAAGGTATTTCTGGGTGAGTCGGGTATGGCGGTCTCATGGCCATCAAGGCACGCAACTGGAGCTCTCTATGGTGTTGTGCGTCTTGATCGAGCGCCCCGACCTTTTTCGACATCGACATGGTCTTTGGTTCCTCGACAACGTTGCCGCAGTCATGACCTTGGTGAGAGGGCGCTCTAGCAATTCGGGGTTAGCAAAGCTCGGCCATTTGATCCATTTGGCTCTGTTTGCACTGCGTGCCCAGCACTTGAGGGTGCCCCACACTTGCCATGAATATGGATTGACTTTTTAAGCGAATTTCAGTTTCCAAGTGGGGGTGATCCTACTTCTGGAAACCTGGATATTTGCGATTTCAGCAGCGCTGGCTGCTGCTGGTTTTGACTTCCCCAAGCAAGCTGGGTGTCGGCAGTGGGCACAGAATGTGGGCGTTTGCTGTTTCAAGCAAGTTGGGTTTCAAGCAGGAGGTGATCCTGCTTGGTGTTCCTGCTTGGTGTAGCCGTACTTGCTTTCGTGACATATATTGGGGTCCAAGCGGGGGTGATCCTATTTGATGGCGCCCAACACTTGCCATGAGTATTGCTTGAATTTTAAGGTTAATCTCAGTCTCAGCTCCAAGTAGGGGTGACCTGTTCCTGCAAACTTGAGTTTTTGCGTTTTCAGCGGAGCTGGAGGCTGTGGGTTTTGACTTCCCCAAGCCAGCTATCTTTCCAAGGCAACGCTACTTGAGGACCACAGGGGGAGTGACCACAAGGCTGTGGGCCTCTGAGTTCTCAAGCAGGTTGGGTTTCAAGCAGGAGGTAACCTCGTGTGGCCTTATTGCTTTCGTGGCATAGGTTTCGGGTCCAAGTGGGGGTGGTCCTACTTGAGGGTGCCGAACATCTGCCATGAATATGGCTTGAAATTTTAAGAACAATTTCAGTTCCAAGTAGGGGTGATCCTACTTCTGGGCAACTTGGTTTTTTGGCAATTCCACCGGAGCTGGATGCTGTTGGTTTTTTTGACTGCCCCAAGCAAGCTGGGTTTCCAAGTACAGGTAACGCTACTTGAGGATTAGAGGTTGCCCACTGGCACTGCCAGAAAGTGACCACAGGGCTGTGGGCCTCCGCTGTCTCAAGCAGGTTGGGTTTCAAGCAGGAGGTAATCCTATTTGGTGTGGCCGCACTTGCTTTCGTGACATAGTTTTGGGGTCCAAGTGGGGGCGATCCTACGTTTTGGTGCCCAACACTTGCTATGAATCTGGCTCGAATTTTTAAGCGAATTTCGGCTACCAAGTAGGGGTGATCCTACTTCTGGTAACTTGGGATTTTTGCAACTTCAGCAGAACTGGAGGTTGTTGGGTCTGACTTCCCTCCAGGAAGCTGGGTTTCCACGTAGAGGCGACGCTACTTGCAGGCCACAGGTTGCCCATCGACACTGCCAGGCAGTGACCACAGGGTTGTGGGCCTCTGCTGTCTAAAGCAGGTTGGGTTCCAAGCAGGAGGTAATCCTACTTGGTGTGGCCTTACTTGCTCTAGCAACATAGGTCCGGCGTCCAAGTGGGGATGATCCTACTTGAGGGTGCCCAGCAGTTGCCATGAATATGGATGGAAATTGAAGCAAATTTCAGTTTCCAAATAGGGGTGATCCTACTTCTGGAAGCTGGATTTTTGCAAATTTCAGCAGAGCTGGGGGCTGTTGGTTTTTGACTTCCCCAAGCAAGCTGGGTGTCGGTAGTGAGCACAGAGATGTGGGCCTCTGTTGTCTTAAGCAGGTTGGGTTTCAAGTAGGGGGTAATCCTGCTTGGTGTGGCCTTTTTGCTTTAGTGACACATGTTCTGGGTCCAAGTGGGGGTGATCCTACTCGTTGGTGCCCAACACTTGCCATGAACGTGGCGTCAGTTTTTAAGCGAATTTTTGTTTCCAAGTAGGGGTGATCCTACTTGTGGAAACTTGGAGGTTTTCGTTTTCAGCGGAGCTGGAGGCTGTTGGTTTTGACTGCCCCAAGCAAGCTGGGTGTTCTCAGTGCGCACAGAAATGTGGGCGTTTGCTGTCTTAAGCAGGTTGGGTTTCAAGCAGGAGGTATGCCTACTTGGTGTGGCCTTACTTGCTTTAGTGACCTGGGTCTGGGGTCCAAGTGGGGGTGATCCCACTTGATGGTGCCCAACACTTGCCACGAACATTGCTTGAATTTTAAAGTTAATCTCATCTTCCACGTAGGGGTGACCCTGTTTCTGCAAACTTGAGTTTTTGCGTTTTCAGCAAAGCTGGAGGCTGTGAGTTTTGACTTCCCCAAGCAAGCTAGGTCTCCAAGGCAACGCTACTTGAGGACCACGGGGGCTGTGGGCCTCTGCGGTCTCAAGCAGGCTGGGTTTCAAGCAGGAGGTAACCCTACTTGGTGTGGCCTTATTGCTGTAATGGCATAGGTTTTGGGTCCAAGTGGGAGTGGTCCTACTTGAGGGTGCCCAACACCTGCCATGAACATGGCTTGAAATTTTAAGGAAATTTCAGCTTCCAAGTAGGGGTGATCCTACGTCTGGGCCCAACTTTTTTCTTTTTTCCCCACCTGCCAGGTGAGGGTTGTTAGATTTTATGTCAGTTGCCTCCTCCTTCTCCTCCGCCTCCTGCCTCCTCCTCTCCTCCTCTCCTCCTCCTCCTCGTCCTCCTCGTCGTCCTCGTCGTCCTCGTCGTCCTCGTCGTCCTCGTCGTCCTTGCTCAACTGCGACCCGCGATCCACAGTGTTCTCTGCCGGACCTCAACCACGGCCATCCACGCCCAGTGTTCCCTGCCGGACCTCAACCACGACCATCCACGCCCAATGTTCCCTGCCGGACCTCAACCACGACCATCCTCGCCCAGTGTTCCCTGCCGGACCTCAACCACGACCATCCACGCCCAGTGTTCCCTGCCGGACCTCAAGCACGAACATCCACGCCCAGTTTTCCCTGCCGGACCTCA
>CAMXCT020001382.1:0-157336 GCA_947184155.2 Cladocopium goreaui | reverse complement strand
ATAAAAGTCCTTGTTCTACCAGAAATTCAGTGACCACCTGCACAAGCGTTATACAGAACTTTCGGGGATATTGGCTTTCAGTTGTTGTAGCCCAAACCTGTTTGCCTGCATCATCAAAAGTAAATCCCCAAGGTGCATGGGTGTGTGACCCATCGCAAGCAATGCGCATCTTCTCAATTTGTGGAATGTTTGAAACCAGTTTCGTCCATTTGTTTCGCGAAGAGCCTAGCATGCATGCCTGAAAATCGGCAAAGAAAATAGCCCAGGTCAACATCAAGTCCCTCACCCATTTGGTGAGCCAGTAATATGAGTTGCTGGGATTCTCAACTGTCACCACAATGCCGCGTTCTGACGCCAAGTGGAAAATTTGTTGTATATTCATACAACAGGTTCGCCAGGTATACTCTTTTAGAGTCACTTGCACTGAGTCCTGCTAGCCCTTCCGGCTCTGAGGCGCTTCGAAGAGGTTTTGGATCTGTATCAAAGCGCCTAATGTCTCTGGCCCTGCTGGATGTTCCGCAAACCGGAGCCAAGTGAATCCATGCAAGTAGTGGAGAGTCTAACCAACTCTCAAGCAGCTTTTGATTTCGCTCCAGGGTTAGGTCCAAAGCATATACAGCACAGCGTGCACCAACTTTCTTGACTTTGTCAACAGCGATTGATGATCCCATGCCAAGCAGTTTTGCTGTAGCACAGAGCGTCCCTGCACCGCAAAAAATTTCGATCATAAAAGATTGATGGATACCGAAACCTGTCCACGACTTAAAAGCCACTTGTCTTGTCTGGCATCAGTTCTGTTTGCCATGGTTCTGCAATGAATGAGGTTGTCCACACTTTGGCTCAGCGCATACATGCAGGCCTCGGGCGCAGCGGCCCCCAGGTTGCACTGATTTGTCACTGCATCCAGTTGAACAATTGAATCCAAAACAGATAGGCTCGCCGCTGGGTGTCTTGTGATATTTTCCCCGCAATTCATTTGGAATTGGAGGACCACTGCGTCCTTTCTTGGACTTGCCTTTACCTTTGGATTTTCCTGGCCGCTCTTGTTGGTAAGGCTGAGGCCTCCATGTAGATGACTGAGAAGGAGCACCACCAGTTGATCGGGTCGCTAAAGGGCTCAGGTACAACGCAAGGTTTGGATCGTTGCGCAAGGCAAGTAGCGCTTCACCAAGTGGATAAGTCTGATCGGCCCTCTGTCTCACTTCCGTAGCTCTTTCTGTCAGTCGACTGAATGCTGCCCTGTCACACATGAGAGCTTGGCTCAGGGTTGGTTTGCTGTACCCCGGCGGTGCATCGCGGTGCAATGCTTCAAACAAGAAATTCTCCCATTCACAATGCTGAGAAAATGACATCAGTTTTGCAAACCTGAATGCAATGGCTCGGCGTACCATCGCATAGTGCACCTTGATCTCTGAGTCTGTTGGACTTGTCAGCTTGTCGTCCATGGCCTTGAGGACCAAGCTGCCTTTCTGCAAAGTCAGCTCCTGATTCTTGGAGCCCCCTTGGATCTCCAAAGCACGGCTAATGCATGAAGCCGGGTCCAGATACTTGAGAGTGTTGCTGTCATAGATGTTACAAGCCTTGTCCAACAAGCCATGTGCAGGATCGTGTTCGCCAGTGATGGAAATTCCTGCAAGCTCAGCTTCCAACGCTTGCATCCTTACAACTCGCTCAGCGAAAGGAATCTTTTTAGGAACATCGTCACTACGATCAACTGACTGCCGTATGGTTGCTACCATCATGGTGTGCGCCTCAAAAGCGGCACGTTTGATGCAAGCAGCTTCATTGATTGTGGGCACACGTCCAAGAGCTCCTGTGAGGAACTGGTCAACGTCACCATTGTTGATGGGTTGGCCTGGCTGGCCCACTGCGAATCCTAGCTGTGACAGGGTCTGCACACCATGACCTTTGACCAAATCAATGAATGGCTGGTTTAGCCCAATCTCCTTCAACCGACTCTCAAACTGTGCAGTGCTATCCACCAGATTAGTCATGGCGGCAATTGAAAGCGCAAAGTAAAACTCAACAAGTAGAATCTGAGCTCTGTGCAAAACCTGAGTCATGGTTATTGAACTAAAGCCTACAAGTTTCAAGCTTAAAAACAGGTCACGGAACATGCCAAACATACGTAAGCAAGCTTGGTGAACGTGAACCACTTGAGCCTTTGCTCTCAGCAAGCTATCACTTATCATGGCTTTCCATGTCAACTGCAAAACTCCGAGCATGCAAAATGAAGATCAAACAAGCTGGAAAAGAGGAGAACGTACATGAAAAGGTGAGAAAGATCACTTGCACAAAAGTCTCAAAAAGAAGGTGCAACAGACGAATACTTGGTGCTGCTTTCAGCTGGCGGCTTTCCGCACCCCAGCAATGCTGGGTCTCTCTTTGTTTTTCTCGCACAATGCCCTTTGGCAACAAGGCTCTTAAGCCTAAGTTAAGACCTTCGTCTTTTGGCGATGTCATCAAAGGCTTTTGTCAGCTCACTGACACTCCTCAAACGATTGTGGTTTTGAGGAAAACAGCGAATGCACTTTGGGTACTTAACGTGAAACACTCTGTCAAGCATGCGGTACCTGTCTGAGAGCTTGATCTTGCATTTTGTCACTTCACCATCTCGAGCAGTCGAGTGCACAATGCCGCTCTTCAAATGTCTGTGGTAATCTTGGTTTGCAGGCACTTCTTCAAAAAAACTGACAACCTTAGAAGGTGGCAGTACCACTTCCTCTGTAGAACTCGTGGAGCTTGAACTCCCATCCGAACTGCTGCCACTTGACGAGCTAATCTCAACCAGCCCGTTTGCTGTAACTTCAGTGCCAAAAAGGGTCAAGCTAGAAGCATGCTGTTCCATGCTGCTCGAGTCAAACTCTTCATTCTTAACTTGTTGCAAATCCTCCACATTCTGCATTTCATCTAAAGCATTGTTTAAGGCCCCAATGGCACTTGGCGCCTCCTCTTGCTGTCCATCATGGCCACTCACCCTGCGTTCAGGCAGCACCGCTGCAGGCTTGCACACCCCAGCAGGAGTCCTCGGTCCTACACCTGGAGTCATGGGAGGTGGAGTAGAACTGATTCCATAGTTCTTCATCATGTCATCTTCGATGTCCAAGCCAAGCCGTACTCTATTGAGCAACATTGCCAGCTTCCTGAGGGCTCGGACTTGGAGATGACGGCTATACACAACCTCACTTCCAGATACAGCGGAGCAATGATGGCCCAGAACTGCCCTCAGCTCCTTCTCGAATCCTGCCATGGCACACCAAGTCAACAGTGTGGCCTTTAACGAATGAGAACGGAGCTCAGCTGCATTCTTTGTACCCTGTAAAAGTTTCTTCAACCATGCAGAGGCTTCTGAAGTGGTGAGAGGACGTGCACAAAATCCTCCACCAGCTTTTGGCGCTGGTAGCAAAGGCCCCAGCGGACTCTTGTTGATGTCGAGGCCGCATTCTTCATACACCTGCAAGAATTGGCTTAACCAGTCCTCACGCACAACGCCGTCCCATGGAATGACCAATGGCAGATATTGTTCTCGTCGCATGCCAACGCTTGATGTCTTGTGTTCCATTGTAAACAAGGTGAATGACCCATTCCTTTTCTTGTCAACTTCGACATGCGACACAAAGCGAACATCGCTCCATCTAGCCCTTGCATAGACACATACTAGGAAACATCCAGCTCCCAATCGGTCAGTGAGGTTTGATTCACTGCTCAGGATCTCGTGGAGTCTTTTCAAATGCTCCAGCTCTAAACTAGGTGCCTGACGCGTAGGTCCCTTCAGTTTTTTCTCCAAAGATGCAAAGCCCAGCAGACGGGCAGAGTGCAAAATGCTGTCAGCACAATGTAGCTCCACCACAAATTTTGCAAAACGCACTGCTTCCAGGAATGAGCTACACACTGTAAAGCCCTGACCCGCCTGCTGTCTCTTTTCTCTCAGCCAATTGAAGTAATCCCATACGTCAGACTCATGCAAATTCAACGCAGAAGTTGAGCAAGGATTTGATGAATGGTTTGCCAGCCAACTGAAAAATTTCTTGAAGGACGCAACACGCTTCAAAATGGTTGAGGGGCTCTTCACACCGAAACAAGCTTTTAAGGTCTCAACCGCAGAGGCACCAGATGCATCTTGCTGCAGTGCCAATGCACATTTAGTGCCAACTCCTGAAGCAGTCCAGTCCTGTGACAGAACCTCCAACCATAGCGCGCATGCCAAATCAAGCTGTTGAGACTTGGATTCAAAGTACTCCAAATCTTTGAGGTTCTGTACTGCATGTATATAACAAGCATCACCGTATGATTCAAGCTCAGTAGAAACAGCGCTTGCTGGTGCTGTCTCCTCGTGAGTTGCAGGCAATGCCAACTCAGCCAAACCAATGTTCTCCGGCAACCTTGCACCTACTTCTAAATCTCCAAAGATCTCGGCCATTACTCCAGTCTCCCAGGGCAAAAGAAGATGCGAATCAACTGAACGGTGTTGAGTTGAAGAAAACGCAATCTCACTATTCCAAGCATGTCCATGAACAAAAAGATCTGAGGACGCCTGAACAAATCCAGCTTCAGCCATGCCATCTGTGTCCGGTACTGAGTGCCCAGCAGGGAGATCTTCAAAAAGATCAGGGGTGTCATGGGGGCCAAATAAATCAGACAAATTTGGTTCATTTTCTCGAGGCACAACATCTCCATGGTCACCACCACATTGAAAATCATCGGGAAAACCAACAGCACTCCAACCATCGTCTGCATCAATTGATTCATCTGAATGCACCTCCTCAACGTCTCCATCCATAGCTCGCCCCCCTAAGCCTCTTTTGAAGCACCCACTAAAGAAAATGGCCAATCCCACCACACTACCACCCTTGAATTGAAACTGCAAGATGAAACAAAGTCACACGCATGCTCCCATGCTCACTATCTGCATAGACTATTCGATCCATTCTGGAACTTCATCATATATAAATAGGACATAACCAATATGATCATGATATGTAGAATATTGTGAACATAGATCACATATTATCGGATTTTTGGCCAAGGATTTATTTGTGGTTCAACTATCCATCCACAAAAAATGCGTGTCATCCGGGATGTTTGTCTGAAAAATGAGGTATATCCATTGGCTAATCATCATCCCTCTTATTTCATGGCGATAACTTGGAGTTCCCCATTTTCACACACACTTGGCACATCCTGGCCTGGACAAGTGATGCCGATCACAGCAACAAGAACGCCAATCTCAGGCAATTGGATGTTGGGCAACCGGTCACTCAGTTTGACCCTGTCCATGGATGTGGAAAAATGAAAATGAACAGGAAAAAAAAATGGCAAACATGGAAAAATACGTTTCAAGTCTCGGAGTTTGAACCAAACACACAGGAACATTATATCAGTAGGATGATTTTTGGTTGTTTCACATTTGGCTGAGGTTTGAACGTAGCAAAGTGGCGCCAAAACTGGATGTTGGTCGACCATCTCAACGATGCTGTCATGATTCCTGCTGTAACAACGAACTCATGGTGACTCTGGTGATCATTTGCATGTCCTCCTCAAGCTGGCGATGGACAGCAGGTGATGAAACCTGCCCGTGCCAATTTTCATCACATGTCTGGTGACAAATGTCCAAATCATGTTACCAAAAACATGTCGGGAAAAATCCAAAACAGCCAAACCGCTGTATTTTGGGATGCTGAAATATGCACAAAACTTTAGTGTGTTTCAAGACACCTCAAATAGAGCCCAATCGAAGTGGAAACCACAGATGCCTCAGCTGTCCAGCCACTCCAACGGAAATTCATTGGAAAAATCTGAACATTCTGAGGATTGAACACCTGCCAAGACCCGCCACCTGTTGTTAGCCTTGGGACAATTTGGGCAACACAGCTGTCATGTTTGGTGCTTTCCCACAAACCACACGTGCCTGCTTGTTGCCGCCATCTTCGCCTGAAATATGTCAAAACACAACACAATTATATACAGCAATGTCGAAAACACAAAACTTAGGTTCTGACCCGACATTGTTGAAACGCGGGCGTTCAGTTCAATTATTCCGAAACCATATGATGTTAATGTTTCAAGTGTATTAATCAATGGGAATCGGGAAATTGTCCTTTTTGGTTAGTTTGTTTTGCCTCCATGTGCAGTTTATTGTGTTTGTTTGTTGCTTGGGGTTTATGTTGGTTGCCATCATTGAATGTCAAGTCAACCAGCTAAACACCCGCAAATGTCAAGCTGATAAAAGCGTAAACGGCCACAAGGTCACAAAGTAAGATTTGCACCGTTTTTTCAACAGCAACACCGCAACGTTCCCTTGCACGAGACATGTTGAAATGAGAAAACCACTTGTTTTTGATTCCGAAGCACATATTCAGATAGGAAATTGAAAAAAAAAACCGCCTTTACAACAAACATTCAAAAGCCTCCTTCGCGTCTAGCATGCGTCTGTGGAGTCCAACATATCCGGATTGCAGATCTGTTTGTTTTGCTTGAGTCACAAGCGCCTCACGATAAGAACTGATACTACCTGATCAAATTCCTATGTGACATGGGATGCAACACATGCAACTGCACAGCTACAACAGGCGACAATATGTTGCACCCCGCCTTGATGCGTGTGTCAACAAGGCATCAAATGTTTGAAATGGCACCATGCACCTACGCAAATGTTGAAAGTCACTAGGAGCTCCAAACGAATGCCGCTGGGGCGCACTGTGGCGTGCCACTACTTGCAAGACTTCTTTGAAGTCAGTTTGAAGCTCTTGTCACTAAGAATCAAAGCTACCAAACTTTCTGAATTATTGGATGGACCCCACTTCACGGCTAAGTTTCTGAGCTGGAGTTGTCATCATCGCTTTGGCCGTGGTGGTACACCATCCATTCTTCTGGATCACTTACTTCGCACATCTCGCTGGATATGTAGCGTCGTGCTCGCTCTGATTGGGTTTCCATTTCAAAGTCTGAGTCTGTTTCCATTTCCTCTTCTTCAGCTGCTTCTTGCCCATTTGAACCATTCGATGCCAACATGTTGATCATGGCATCGGCAACTGCATTCACATGTGAGCTTGCTGCTGGCGCGCTGCTCGAGGATGCTCCCATTGTTTGAACCAACTGTGTGCCAATGCTCACAGCTCTTTCAGCGTCATCCAAAACTGCACACATGTCGATTGTTGAAAGGCCATTGTTTGACGACTCCTCATCAGATGAAATGTCACTCATCGTTCGAGTCATTTGGCTCGCAGAGTGTCGCAGTCCTGGATCATTGCTTCGGCACTCTCGCATCACAGCACGTAGAACAGCAAGTCTTTCAGCATACAAAGTTCTTCGGGCATCAGTTGTTGCAGCTTCGTGGCGACGCATGCATCTTTCGTACATCCAGGTCAGCATTGCTTCCGGGGACCATGCATCTCCTGGAAGTGGTAAGTTCCTCGAACTTGAAAACTTTGGCATGCCAGAATCGTCCCATCCACCAGCATCTGTCGATGGATCAGTTGAACTGCTTGCACCAGTGGTGATTGGGTCACTGCTGCTTCCAATCAGACATGGAATTGGTGGCATCTTTGGCATTGCGGGTTCTGCAGGTCCATCAAACGTGTCATGCAAACCTGGGTCACCACTTGAACCACTTGCAACTGGCATGATCTCGTGTTCAGGCTCTTGCTCTGTTGCACGCATTGCAAACCAACCAAGCCATGAAAATACCAGTGGCAGCATCAAGACAAGGCCAAGCAAAACTGTAAAGACCAAAAGTCCTTGATCACTTGAAACGGGCTCTGTTGACTCACATCCCTGGAAATTCAGTAGGCTCAAGGCGCAGACAAGAGCGCGTACATTGTAGCGCTTGATAAACACTTTTCCAGGATCATCACTGCCTTCAAGAGCCCCTGTGTCGCGGTTCGACAAACCCAACACTGACATCAATGATCTCAATCTCGGTGCTGAAAGTCGTTTTGTTCCAATGTCTGCAGGGTTGATGCTTCCACTCACGCTGCAAAGTTTGATGATGCCAGCTGAAATCAATTGTTGTAACCATAGGATTCTGCAACTCAGATGTCTCAGGCGGCCCACTCCCTGACGTTGGAGGATGCCTTTCGCGCCGCTTGAATCTGTGTATGCATGGATGATTGTGCGGCGACCAGTCAACCAAGCAAGCATTCTTGACAGAAGAATTGCATCAGAACATCCGCTGCTGCTTGCATAGACTTCTGCTTCCGCTGAACTCAAACTGATAATTTTCTGGGTCCTTGAAGCAGAAAAGAGGAGGCAACCACCGTAGAAAATCACGCAGCAAGAAACACCTCTGCGCGACTGCCTGTCGCTTGCCCAGTCGCTGTCAGTAAATATCTCCAGCACATTGTCGCATTGGCTGATGTCAGGGTACCCATGGTAAATCCCGCTATTGCGGCCATTCCATTTCAGAGACACTGAGATTTCACTGTGGCTTGCCAAATACGCAACCAAATGCTTCAAAACTGTCAAGCTCTTCTGAGTAGGCTTTGAACTGTATGTTGACAAATGGCGAATCACGTATTGGCAATGTGGAACATCATTGGCCAGGTACATCAAGATACCAACGCACGTTCTGAAAATGCTTGCGACATCACCAGACAAATCTTCTGTTGCATCTTCACGATCGATGTCTGAATGTGCAGGCGTCTTTTTGTTTTGATGTTTGGGATTCATCCCAAGCAGTGAGCACAACTGACTGATGTGCTTCCAGTGAGTCTGAATCGTCATGCAGCCGTCATGATGAAGGACATGCAACCGCTTCAAAAACGTAATCTCATCACCAGGTTTTTCCATACACTGCATTGAGATGTCATAGGCCTTGCGAAGTTCCGTGGCAAACCTTCCAAGGACAAAGCTTTTGCGCACTGCAACAAGTAAATCATCAACATGGATCATGATGATGCAACTGTTGTCCTTTGATTTCAAAACGCATGGATAAGGAGCATGTTCTTCAAGGTCAAGGGTCTTTTTCAGGTATGATGTGATGGCTTTGTACCACAACAAGCTGCCATCACGTTGTCCAGGCAAAACGCGACCCAATGCAAAGCTCCTTACATTTCCTCCAGCGTCACTGGTGTGAACAAGCGTTGGGCACTCCTGTTGCACTGTCAGAAATGCATCTCGCACATCAAGGCTGGCCAAAATGGCATCTTACATGTCTCGCATTTCCAAGAAAATGGTGGGCAAGATGCGGCTGATGATTGAACCACTAGCTGGCGAAAACAAACTTTCTCGCTCAGGTTCCAACCAAGCAAACTCTCTGGCAACAAACCTTGAACGTCTGAGCCAAATTGCATTGCCTTTGTCATCATGTTTTTCGCACCAAGTTCGCACGAATCTCGTGCTCAGCACTTTTGAGTTGCTTGGCACCGTCTCTAGGCTTTGCAAAACTTGGAGCTTCTGCAAACGCTGCAATTCCAATTGGTCTGCAAGCGAGTCAAGACGCACCCATCTCGTCAGCTGACAAGTCTGGCTCCTTTGCACTGAAAGGAAATGTCAACTGCTGTAAGATTCGGGCCATCTCAGCATCTTGATTATCACTTGACTCACTCTCCAAAAATTCATCATCGTAAAACTCAAATTCGTACTGTTCCAACTTGTCATGGTCTGCATCTTCAAAGTCAAACTGCACTGCAGCATCTTCATGTTCATAAAGTTCAAGATCTGTGCTGGTGATTTGCATCGTTTGCTGCTTTGGTGATTCTGCCAGTCTTGGAGCCTTTGGTGAACGCTCCGTAACGGAGTCCATGGTGTCATCCATTGGAGGGGTGACTCACTGCTCTTCACCAATACGCGCTTTCTTTGGGCTTGGAGGCTCAGCTGCATCACTTGAGTCAGGCCTTTTGTGGCCCTCAGCAGCTGAAGCACCAACTGAATCACCAGCTGGGTCAGGAGGCAAAACGGACTCCTGCCCCGCCTGAGAAGCAGGCTCTTGTTCCAGATCCTCGTTTGGATTCTCGTCAGCGTACTTTTTGACTTGAATGGCCTCAACATCGATCATTGGCATACCAAGAGCCAAAGGTGGAGAAAGATGTCTGTTGTACATCATTCTGTGGCCAAGCGCTGCATATCCATATTCCCACGGGCTCGTGGTCACATCACCAAGGTCCTCAAGGTTGAAAGCAGTTGGCAATCTCCGCACACTGCGCGTCACAAAAATGCTTTCTTTGTAACCAATGATGTGAGTGTCATTCGTCAGCGCTTTGCCCAACCAGATACCTTTGCACCATCTTGGAGCTCCCTTTCTATCAGGTTTGATGTACCCTAACACACTCTCGCCAAACATGCAAAGCTTGCCAGTGTACATGCGGTCGGTCTGAAGTTCTCTCAAAAGCTGTTGTCTTGTCTGACGATGAATCTGTTGCTCAGCCAAGCAGCATGCAGAAGAGCCCAATTGTAAAGTGGATGATTGCATGGGAAGATGAGCTGATCTCCTCCGACTGCTTTCTCAATCTGACTTTTTTTCTCCCCTGTTGCGGCCGATTTCGCTCTAAGGCTCGGTCCTGACGATGAGAGAAGCGGTTAAATAAATTGTAAACATTATGAAACACCTTGGTTCCACAATATGAGGCAAATCCAAAAAAAAGCAAAAAACAGGCAACACAGCGACGACACGCAAATCTCCCGGCCAGATTTTCGTTTCGCCAGCAGGAAAAACAGCAAACCAACACGAAAAGGGGCCGGAGCCACAACCAAAAAACCCACACCAGAAAACACAGGATTGCCTCAGACACGAAAGGGGTAAGCCCAACGTGTCATCGAAATATGCACAAAACGAATTAGCTAGTCTATGGCTCGAAAAAGGGTGAAAAGCTGTGCAACTGTGCAAAGCAGCAACAAACTTGCGAAGGTCTATGTCAAGCTGTACACTACAGCAGCCGCCTCAGAGTCCTCTCAGACGTGCTTTGTCTATCTTCCAGAAGGTTGATCAACTTCGGGAGTTCTTGCAGTTGCCAAAAAAAGCATGGGTGTACATTCCGCAGAAGGCTACAGGAATCCAAGGACAAGTCATAGCTCTGTCGTCAAATCCTGGTGGTACATTTTTTTTTCCTCTGTTGCGGCCGATCTCGCTCTAAGGCTCGGTCCTGACAGTGAGAGAAGCGGTAAAATAGTGTGCAAAAAGTAAGAAGCCCTTAGGCTTCACAAATGAGGCAAATCCATGGAAAAACAAAACGACAAAAAGAAACACGGCAACAGCGACGACACGCAAATCTCCCGGCCAGATTTGCGTTTCGCCAGCAGAGAAAACAGCGAACCAACACAAAACGGGGCCGGAGCCACACCAAATACACTTCAAATCGGCATTAAGGGCAGGAAACCATTTTTCGCTCGCATTCAAAAAGGGGGTGATGGTAGCATATTGGGAGTGCGATTTACGCTGATCTTCTTGTGCATCACTGACTGTTTCAGGAGTTCCGTCTGGATCCTTTTCATCATTTTCTCCAGTAATGTCAATACAAATCTGAGTCTCATCGTTAGCAGATGCAGTAGCACTCCTTTTCAAAGCAGCATGTATGAGCGGTTGTCCCTATGCTTAGCAGCTGCAGGCTTCTGGGACTGCTTACCTTTTCCTTTTCCTTTGACATTATCAAGGCTCTTAGCTGCATCCCTAGCTTGGTCAGTGTTCTTCAGCATGCGCACAGCATCATCACATTGACCACTTGCAAGAGAAACTACAGGATTTGCGTCACTTCGACAATCTCTTTGCCTTGGAGGGGTAAATGTAATCGGGTCAGTGTTCTCCGACCTGTTATCACCATTGTGACCATCTGTCAGCTCAGTTGGTGGCGCAGGGTTGTGGGATAAAGGTGCCCTTGCATTAGAGTGGGGTGGACAAGCATGATGTTTCAATTCGGCTTTTTGCTGCGACTCATCAGCTGGTGATGTGGCTTCTTTGGGTAGAAGGCTATTCCCATAGGATTTACTTGAACTTGCAACTTCCTTGGAAGGTATCAGGGCAGGGCGGCAGTCTTTTTGGCTGCTGACAGGTGTTCCATCATTGTTGGGGTTCTTGGCATCAGGCGTGCACAATTGCTTGGGGCTTCCTGACTGCATATCAATGTCTTCATTCTCAAGGTTGGCATCTTCTTTGCCGATACCTTCAAAATCAATTGCCATATTATCTGTTTTCAGTTCGTGGGCAGGTGCAGTTTGAGTACCGGGAGGGTGTGTCCATGTGGCTGTAGGGCTCACAGTTGGTGCCGGTTTGCGGGCATGTTCCCGGGTGAGGTCATTAGTCAATGCTTCAGGGGGGCTTCCTTCTTGGCTTGTTAACTGGCCAGTGTTCTGCCCCGGTGGGACAGGGTTGCTAAGACTATCATTGGCAGAGGTGGAGATAGGTGTACTCTGGGGCAGTTGATTGTTAAGAGGCGGTGGTGTAGCAGGGGAAGGAGTGTATGCAGGAACAGGGCTGTTTGCGCTCTTAGAATGATCCGTGTTACCTGACAACACATTTGGTGAAGCGTAGCGGGCTGTTGATTTTTCGGCCGCGCCAGGGGGGTATTAGGTGCAGCAGTATTAGTAGGTGTGTTAGTCGACCCTCTTGGTGGATTATCCCTAGTAAATGTTCCGTAGGTCCATACAGCTCCAGTTAACAGCTGCGTTGATGAGGTAAGGAGTGTGCGATAATCGATATAGGGTGGGACGAGGATGACTAGCTGGCAACTTGTAAAGGGTAGAATTTGCAGTGCGTCTACCTTGGTTAGATAGGGTGAGCTATCTTTACCTTCAACTCGATTGAGTTGAATATGTCGTCCTGACGCAAGGTGGAAGCTTATGATCCGCGGTTGCTTAGAGGTAGCCTCTAAACCGCTGTTGCTTTGCTTCTGAAACTCTCCTTGTGTACTGAATACATTCTCAAACTGTCCAAACAAGGTCATGAAGGTGTCAAATGAGTCAAGTTCTGGCAACACATCCAGAAAAAGGACCCATGGGTATGTTTCCTCAGCATAGGTGTAGGACACTTGTTTGTGTGTTCCGTCGTAGAAAGATTCTTTCAGTAATCCGAATCGCCTTTTCTGTGGAGAGCTCTGGCTGCTAACTGGCGCGATAACAGTGAGTCGGTTCTTATAGCTAGGGTTGCGCTTTTCGCCAACTCTGCGCCAGTGTTCTTTCTTGGTTTCATGTTTCGGTGGCTCTCCCGGCGCTACTGAGTGTGGTAATATATTACCGCAGTGCTCAATAGTGAAGGAGATCTTTTTGCCGTTCTTGTCAATGAAATAATGATCTCGTGGAAATGAGAAATTAACACTCCGGGGGACCCAAAATGTAATCATTGATGTGTACGAATTGTTATCATCTATAACAGTTCGGAATTCGAATCGGCTAGCTGAGTAATCTTTCGTGAGTGAGTATCCTAATTCAGTCCCTGCAATATCATCTGCTGAGTCCACATAGGGAGGCAACTTTACTTCTAGCTATCTGTAATGGAAACAAAGGCATACTCCCAACTGGTGAGTAGTAGACATTCATACAGTACCAATTATTATGCATCGGTTTCACTTGGCCAAGGACTACCTGGGATGACTGCTGTCTCTGCCCAAAGGGAAGATACGTCGTTGAACAGTGGAATAGGTTTCTTAGAACTTCAACATCAACACCTTCAATTCGTAAAATAATTTGGGCTTTCGAGAGGTAGAAGTACTTGATCTTAAAGACATCAGTTCGAGAGCAAGGGATGTCCTTTCGTTGTCATCAAGGTGTCGTGTGGACATGATCGTGAAACTGAGTACTTCTCCTAGTTTACCAGTAGTACCGCACAAGGCGGTGGCGGAAGTTTCAAAAATAGGAAACCTATAGGAGAGGTGAGTTGCTGTGGCGCAAAAATGGCAGAGCGAACGAACCCACTGATGGATTGAAAGGTGGTTGAGTGTTTCTGCCTTTGCGTCTTTTTCTTTCTCTTTCTCTTTGTCTCTCTCTTTCGGCATCTATCTACAGAGTTACCTTTCTAGCCATCTGCCTATCTACCTGTCTATCTATCTATCTATCTCATCTACCCAGCTGGCCTCTCTCGAACACCGTAGATGCCTTGTTCTCCCTTTTCACCTTAGATCATGTTTCACCGTTTGTCTCACCCTGTTGTGCATTTCACCACTCTTGCTGCGACCCGGCCTTGCCGGTGTTTGCTCCGGGGTGCCTTGGCTTGTGCCATGTGATCTTGGGGATCCTGGCGGGGGGGATCCCTGGTTTCCGCGTGGTACTTTGTTGCTTCACTCACTCGCTGGTATGGCCTGGTGGTCTGGGTGTTTTTATTTGGTTTTGTTGTACTGCCATACCATACTGAGATGATACTAAGTTGTCACCTCTTGCGTCAATTTACCTTTTTTTTTTCCTCGAGTGTGGCCGATGTCGCGCTAAAGGCTCGGTCCTTACATGAGCATAAGCAGGAAAGACATTTGTACAAGGACAAATCATGTCCATTTGAGCAGGCAAATCGATTAAAACAACACACAAGAACCACAGAAACCAACCAAACACGACGACCCGCAAATCCCCCAGCCAGACTTGCGTTTCGCCAGCGGAAACAGCGAAGCAAACGGCAAAACACCAAAAACGGCAAAAACGGGGCCAGAGCCCAAACAGAACACCCACAAAATCGATTTGCCATGGGACGCAGTGGCTTGTCCACTGCATCACTCTCAAAAACGTGCCATTGAATTAAGAATCACGGCATTCGGGCAAACATGAAGGCTTTAGCTTGTATGTTTACACAGGCATGTGCCAAGCTGTACAAGAAAACAGGGCTACAATTTATGCCTCTCACAGCGTCCTCTCAGATCAGCTCGTCAGAGGGCCTCCATGGACAGAGTCGTCACCATATCTGTCAACCGTAACCACGACGCCGTGATGGTGAAAGAGCCAGATCCCCCCCCACAGGGGGGGTGGACAGTGATGGCATGCGGGAAGCAACGCAGGGCCAGGGACAAACTTCCAAAATACCATCGCAAAAATCCAGCATGCCCCTAGTTTCATAGGGGAAGATGCAACTATCAGATTGATTGGTCTCAGCCAACGAAGCTCCTGGGCAATACTCGCAAAGCTGAGAGGCACGCAAAAAACATTGTCATTGTGCAGGTAGGATGAAGCCAAATGGCGATGATCCACACTCGGACAACAAAACGGCGCCGAAAGGCGCCGAAAGGTAGCAAAGTTGTATTCGCAAGTTCCACCTTACAAGTGCTGTCTTAGGCAGCGTAGCTCTCTTTGGTGTAGGTTCGCGAAACATACAAACTACAGAACTGTTCAGGACATTTCAGGATGTCATCGTCCCTGAAAGACCTGCAGTGCATTGCAGTATGCACAGAAGAAGATTGTAGCGAAACCAAGTCCGTAATGCCACTCACCCACAGAATAGGCAGGCTGCAGAATCACCACAATCCATCCACCAACTGACGAACCATGTAGGCAGTCTTATGCTGCTCGCGGGCGCCCCAGGCAGTCCTACAGGGAGCACCACTGGAATGCACCAGTGAAGCTCACTGCAGCACAGTCTGGTCCATGGCATCGGCCGGCTACCTACCGCCCCTCTCGGATAGATGCAGCTACCCATGTAGAGTACCCAGACAGAGGACGTCCCAAGGAGACCCAGAAAAAACAAACGAATTCAAAGCCAATTAAGCAGAAAGCCCCTTAAAGGAGGAAAGGTCAAGTCAGCAAGAGGGGCAAAGCAAAAAAGACGGGCCCTAGGGGCACCAAACTAATTGGCCGTCCTGAGTAACCTTAGTGGGTCCCAAGAATGCTGTGTCAGTGCCTCTCAAATCAATAACCTGAGTCAGCAAACTTAATCAAACCGGTCAACAATACTCGCACAATCCACTCGAAGCTCCAGTCGCTTCGCACCTAAGTGAGGGCAGGGGAGGGTAGCACAAGCAGAGGAGGGCACCCTAGTCCCAACACACCGCAAAACAGCAGAAGGCGACCAAACAAGTGCAAAACCAAGCAGACTGGCCAAACAACAAACAACCAGGAGGGGGGCGCCGGGGTGGCAGAGGAGGGCAGGGGCGGAGAAGGCTGCTCCAATCACATTAGAATAGCAATAGGGCAGCTTAGCGGAGTCCAATGTGGGACCTGGATCATCATCCTGATGAATACCTCAGTGTGGCCAAACTGAGCTCCCTGACATCACCTGCAACATGGTGGAGAGGGTGAAAAACACCCCACACAGGGCTTACTAGCCTTTGCTGCCATGAGACACTTGACGGAGGGACGACAAAGCACAACCACACTCCCAGCACTAAAGCAGGGCAACTAAGCCGTCACAGCTGCAACCAGATACCCAGAGGGAGGTACCAGCGTAAAGACTGGGCCAGGGCACCACACGGGACCAACCGCGGGGAGAGGGGAAGCAACAACTGACAGGGAGGGGAGCCAACAAGAGCCAAACAGCAAGACAGAGAAGGACCCACCCAAACACAGAGAGGAGCACAACAGAAACAGAGAAACAATTCAATAAGGGGATGAGACACCAGTGCACCTGTCACGTCTATGGACAGATACACAAGTTTGGATTCAAAAACCTAATGGACCGCGCAAGAAAGGGACCTCTTGCGTCAATTTACCGCTTTCACCCATGAAGGTATCTGTCACATTGCTGCTTTGTTCGTGTGGGTTGTTTTCTTTGTTTTGTGTTTTGTTTGGTTTTTTGTGTTTTTGTGTTTTTGTGTTTTGGTTGTTTTTGGCGTGTTGGTTTTTTGTGTTTCGCTGTGCGATTCGGTGAACATTGTGACAGTACACAGGACTACGTATGGGTCCTTCCCCAGTTCACTTTTGAGGCCACTCAACCGCAGACGGCCTGCGTATGCACATAATTAATCAATTAATCCCCATTTGCAACAGACAATAAAGCATGTTGAACGACCTGGCAGAGCCATGAAAGCGTTCGGCACTGTGCTTAGTCTTTCCCACTGTGAACTTTGCTCTCACTGACTCCGATTGTGTGCCCACTTCGCTCTTCGAGATAGCTGAACTGGTCAATCTCATGACGGACAAGGCGAGCAGAGCCGAGGCAATGCAACACTGTACTATGGCCAGTTCCAGCCAATGCCCGCCTGCAGTCCTACTCACAACCGAAGCAAAAGCAGAGCTCAATGCTGGATTGATTATAGTTACAGGACATGCTCAGATAAGTACAACGGATGTTGACATGGACCAGGAAACCCCAGATGCTAGCATGCCACCAAGCGATGCCGCCGGCTCCTCTGCAACTGATGCACCTGCCCCCAAAGCACGACGCATAGTCCAACCAGTAAACAGCAGATCGGCGGACGAGTGGGTCATCGCACTTTGCAACAGTCGAGCCAACTTCCTTGCCACGACAGCCGTGCCAGAAGACCCTGCGGAAGCGATTAGAGGTGGACTGGTTCTTACCCCTTTAATTGGATGCAAGGCTAGAACCCCACTAGACTGGACGCATGCATGGGCAATGCTAGGTGAATGGGCTGGAATCATTGCATTCCCTATCCCTGAGCAAGGGGAATGGCCACGCCACGGTGATGGTCGCTACTTACGACCGGATTTTGTTGAGCGAACCCCACCCTTCCTCACCTGGGCTCGTCCCATCTTCGAGCAGGGAGCACTCTCCCCCATGTCTGTCTTCCCGGCCAACTTCCCCATACTCTGCCTCCCGGGGGATAAGCTGTTCCAAAGCAAAGAGTTAGATAAAGGGTACAGTCTGCCACCCATAGTACATGCCTTCCATGGAAGCAAAGTCGGTCTCGGACAAAAGCTCCAACAGTGGCAAAGTAAAGGACTGCAACCACTTGCCGTTTCGCTCATAGGAGTTGACGAAGCACCCCCGCTATGGACACACCCCACAGGCTGCGACTTCGTCAGAGGAAGTAAATTAGTAGCCAGACCACACGTCTCACGACAGCGCAGCCTGACCAAGACGCAAGTATTGCTGCTCCAGAGTCTCTGGACGCCAGTGGAAGTCCCTAATCACAACAACAACCACACACCCTGGCCCCAGACCTGCCAGACCGCCCACGTCTTCTGCGGACAGCAAGCTAGCCTCCAACTGCCCACTGCCGAAATTCTCCCTCTTCTTGCAGCGCTGCAACAACGACTGGGAATTGATCATAGCAACGCAGAACTAGCCATTAACGAAGTTCTTGCCAGCCATGCCGACCCCCAATACACTGATTGGAAGATCATAATTATGGATAACACTGCCTGGCAACTCAATCCCACTGACCCAGGGTCCCTGGATGTTCAGTGCACAGGATTGGGTGGAGGAGAACTCGATGAAGAGTGGGGTGTACTGCTAGCTTGCAAAAAAGAAGCGCATGTTTATGGACCATCTCTCAGCAAGCAGGATGATTGGAATGCAAGAGCTGGCACAATTGCAGGAACTGCCCATACACAAGAATACTTGTTACTGCATATAGCCATGTTCCCAATCGGAGCCCACACCTGGTGCCATGTACTTGGAGTGCCCGACGCCCATCAACTGCAAGCACAGATCATTAGCCGTGCCATAAAGCTGCTTCATTTCTGTCCAATTACCCCGGCTCATAGGAAACCGCCATGGCCAGGATACAAGCATGGCCTGCGACTCTTCACCAAACTGCTGGTTTCGCATCCATTGGTCGGAGTGTGCCTGCCCCCCGAAATCCGTTCGGTGGAGTATCTCAAACTAACAGGTTACATGGTAGGCTCCCTATTCATTCGAGGGCACAGTGCAGGCTCGTATGCAGGAATGGTATGGGAAACCATCCTCGCTGAATTCCCGGACATTGAAGGCAAAACGGTCTTAGCAGCCATTGCTATGCCACCATCGCTTCTCACGACACATAGACTGTCCCATCACCGAAAGGTACGCCTTATCCACCATGCAGATGACCGATTGTGCGTCTGGAACCCGTCCAATCAAGACATGAGACTGCTTCAGCTACAGGGGTTCACAATCACGCACATCACAGGGTGGCGGGCATACCTAGGCACTGCCCAGCACAACTACCCACATTGGACACGAGTTACCCTACCAGAGGGACGACCGGACATGGCGCAATTGGAGAGTACCCCGGGGGTTCTTCCCTTTGAAGTTTACTCACAAGCCCCCCTGCGGCTGATATCATGGTGCAGCTTTGAACTCCCAAAGGCAGCTAAGCGTCTCCTTCGTGAGTTAGCAATCATGTGCGAGGTACCAGAGACTACAACACAGGCACTAGTCAGCCATATTGCCATCCAAAACCCACAGGTACACACGGAGCAAGATGCAACCCAATATTTGGCCTCATTGGCAACAGTCAGCATTGCGTCCAGGGCCAAATTGCTCACGTATAAAACCATGGTTCAACACTTCCTTGGCACCCTACAATTGCCTATTGCGGTCTACATGTTGGATTACTATCTGCCGATGCTTAGCCCCAATGAAGGCTACAATGAGACGGGGCTGACAATGCAAAGTGCTGGACCAACTCGTGAGCCATGGCAACCAATTGCATTTGAATTTCTTTTCAAAGGCAGTGAGTTTGGTCACTGGAAAGTTAAAGGAGGACAGGATGCGTTCGCGTTCCGACACCCGAGCCTAGGTCAAACAGACGTCTTCAGCCTCTTAGCAAGTGATGCACACCATCACAAAGTTAGCCCCATAGGCACGGGAAGACTCGTAGCAATGGTAGGAACCACAGATGCTTCAGCGGGCGATGTCAGAAACCTGCACATCCTTTTTGGTTTAGTCCTTGCCATCACGCCAAAATCAACCAAAAACAAGGATGAACTGCCTGCCGCCCGAATACACACAGTGTAACCCCAGATTCATCGAAGTAGCCTTTCTCTCAGGGCCTGCCATCGAGTTTTTCGCCCATGAACAATTCCTGGCCCTTCAAGACTGGTATGTTGCCTTTGGCCAGAGCCTGGAACCCATCGATGCTACCGTCCAGGGGAACGGAGGCCCACTCCCAGGCACCTTTTTCCTCCACACTATGTGGATGTTTGGATGCACCAAGCCCACCAGAGAAGTGACTGCTGTCGCGCAGACTCCCCCCTGCAGATACCACCTTGGATTAGGCATCTATAACGTCCAAACAGCAGTTGAAGGAATGGATGGCAACAAACGATCACACTTGCTACATTTGTGCGGGCAGCTGCTCCGCCTGGTTCTGATCCCCTATCATGTAGAAGGTGAACCCCATCAATGGACCCGCACAACTGCACTTTCCTTTGCTGCAGAAGTAGATGGACATGTCTTGGGCACGCTTTGTGCAGTGACAATGGCGTTACTCACCAATCGACTGGATCTGTGTATTCAAGGACTATTTGGCGCAGGCAAGTCCAAATCGATGGCAGTCCTCATCCTTGCATTGATTGAAATCGATACCACGGACAGCCTCAAGATATTGTTTATATGCAAGGAAAATTCAGGCACTCGATCCTTTGCTGACCTGCTCCTGTGGCTCGACCCCCCGTCGGGGGTGTTTGGGCGCATAGGTAGGTTGGTGGGGGACCAAGAACGGAACAAGAGCAGTTACTCCCATACTAAATTCGATATTCATCACAGAGAAAGAAGGCAAATGCTGAACAAGTGCCAGCTAGTGTTAGCTACAGGGGGTACGGTAGCCCAGGATCTAACCATGCAATGGTCCACGTTAGGAGGCTTTATGCAAGAGCTCTCCCTCATGGTCATTGATGAAGGGCAACAATATGGCACTGACCGGGAAATTGCAGTCATCAGCCTGATGAGGCAGCAACCCCTAGTCCTGTGGACGGGTGATTCAGAGCAAACGCCAGGAGGCATCGATCGTGCAGCCCCTAACGCGAAACGATCCCGACAACTCCTTTTGTCCAAAAAACATGGGCTGCGAAGTGACCGGAACTATTATATGCCGGCTAATTTAGCCGATGCAATGATCCGACTGTTGGACGGCTCCTCCAATGAAGGCCTATACCCTCAGCCAAATCCTCCGCCGAGGCCAGCACACGTTAGGACAGCTATGGACAAGCCAACTCTCGCCACAAGCTACGGAAGACCTTAAGGCAGCCAACACCGTCCTTCCAGGCCTGAGAGCACAATTTGAAGCCGCCCTGCCACATGCCCGAAGACAACCCTCCACATTCGTGGACGCAGAACTACTGGAAGGCACAACTGTCAACTTTCCACGGTCCCTTGTGCCCCTTGCCTGGATCTTGCAGCATGCCGCTACCCTCCTGCCCATGGCTGGCGACATACAAGCAGTTTTAAACTCTCAGACCGCCGGGGTGAGTGACATCCATGCCTGGGGGTTGATGCTCCCGTCCAGCTCAAGAGTTAGTCCTGTGACATACCACGCCGTGGTGGCAGTTAGATACCCTGATCTTGCAGACACATCAACGACATGTGGGAACTGGGAAGTTTTGCCTCTGGAGGACTTCCAAACCGGCCACCAGGGTTCCAATTCGTGCTTTGGGACACCAATGCTAGAATTAACGGGCTGGTAGCGACAGACCTAGAGACCCTTGTGTCAGAGGTACTTTCCCCCTTCCCCAACAATGCCGGGTTTGCCGATGGGCTTTTCGTAATGACCACTGCAACAGACCACAAGAATAACTTGAACCGTTCGGTGCTTAAGAAAGATTATGCCTGCACGCTCCGTGTAGAAACAATAGCCAACTCAGCAGGAGGAACATCACAAGTAGCAATCGTGGCCCAGCCCAGTATTGGATTTCTGAACACAAAGTATTACTCCAATGGTTCTCCCACGGAGGATACGGAAGACTGCCTTGGCCGAATCACGGTCGGACTCACCCGCTCAAAATCCTTGACCCTTTTGGTTTCCCCGCTCGACATGATGGGGCTCATGGGCATGGCTCAAGTTGTCGCGACCATAGCATATGGCATCCGGGGTCTTCGAAGAGGTGAGACGACATGGAACTGGCCCGAATTCGATGCCGACCCCGAACAGGAGAATCTTGCACAGATAACTAGATGGTCATTGAATTCCACACCCTCATGGGAATTCCCTCCCCTCGCAATCGCCAACCAATACCAGGACCAGCAAACCAACGAAGTGAAGCGAGCAAGATACCGCCTGATATTAGTTCGAGGGTCGGATCTACGCTGGTTGACCAGAGACCGCTTTCAAGAAGTCAAAACAGGCCTCGCTGCACAACATAAATGGATTCCTGTCCAGGCTCTCCCTTTCACAGAAGTTGTCCTGTACGCCTATGCGGCCGATCGCACGCACTTTCCCACATATGTCTGCCTGCCTTCAGGACTGTACAAAGCGCGCACCGGACAAGTGGTGGCGCAGACCGGCCCAGAACAGGAAATCCTGCCTTTGCCAGGTATCTACTTCTTTGATGGATGGCGGGTACACCCAACGCTACCAATCCCCGGCCACCTGCCACGCACCCAAGAAGCACCAGTCCAAGATATCGCTCTGACTGCACCTGCACCTGGTACAGAACCCACTCGGTCGCCGGAAGAAGAAGCGAGAGACATCCTGGCGACAGCTGCTAAGAATCAGGCCGAAGATGGGCCAAACACAAGGAGGGCAGCAGTCCGTGCATGCAAGTACTTAAGAGCTATAGTCAACCAATATGAGTCCACCATACAAGAAGTACACAAGGCGGCCCGCACTCACACACAAATGAGCAAGGGCACAGCAGGGGCACCTGTAGATTATCGACCACAAGGAGGGGCTCTCCCAGTTATATCCCCAGAACTCACTTCAGAGTTACTGCATTGTCTGTCCACGCTACCCGACCCATGGCCTCTGGCCAAAATCGCCATTGATATGGAGAAACCTAGCCAGTGGGTTTCCAAA
Organism: Cladocopium goreaui; assembly: GCA_947184155.2. Lineage (NCBI taxonomy): Eukaryota > Dinophyceae > Suessiales > Symbiodiniaceae > Cladocopium > Cladocopium goreaui. The sequence continues at coordinate 134,600 of CAMXCT020001382.1, read as the reverse complement.
TTGTGCCGGCTCTACTTTGCTGATGAATATGCCAGGCGAACAGTCGGGCTGCCCTCGGCTACACATGTCCCAGACATTGAAACAGCGCTCCGGGCGGTCCAGAGAATCCTCCCAAACCTTGAAGCAAGGATGATTGAATTTTTGGCCGAATGGTTAGTCACCCTTCTGATACCAGCAACGCACGTATTGGAAGTGAGGGCACCTCATCTTTCCTTTATGTTGCTCAAAGAATACTGGTTTAGAGAACTATACCTTGGCCTAAAAGTCACGGCATCTTTTGACCGCTCCGAATCATACACGCGAGTCATAGATGGTCAAGTGAGATGCATCACACCCGAAATTAAGCCACAGAACCTGCAGGTCATCTGGAACGTTCAGTTCATCACTGTTTTTGTGCCGGCATGGATGATCCCTCCTGTCTACCACAGCCTGCGCAGGGAAAGCATCAAGAACGCCAGTTCCGCCAGTGTAATAGGTGTCCAGTCGGTCCGCCCCACCTGGTTTGAAGACATTGCGATGCCCGTCGTGCCTAAAGAGACCACGCCCCAATCACACCAAGGTCCTCAGTGGCGAGAGTCCCAACCGCCACACGGTCTCAAGTTAGTCATCAAGGAGGAGGTACTGCCGATGAAAGACCAACCGAAATTCCCGCGTGGTTTGCTCGCACCTGATACATGGAAGTGCAAACGTGCACAGGTTGGCCTTAAGGCAACAATTGATGTCCCTATGCTAGGCACAATCATTGAACAAAATGGTGATGGACTCCTTGAAGACTCCCACATGCCAGTAGGATGGCCACTGCACATCGATGGTGCTGTCAGGCAATGTTGTATTCACCGAGCTGCGACCCGCCAAGAATTGGATGACATGCTTAAAGAATATGACATGAAAAGAGATTCGGTTGAAATAAACCATGACGCACCCCAATGGTCTCACAACGCAGTATGGAACAGAAGGTATATGGAACCGAAGACAGGATACACGCTGCGGCAACTTTGGGCTGATTCCGAGCCGGCCATTGGACAGAAATCTTCCGCTTCGTATGACATAAAAGAAGGAGACATTTTACGTGCAGTAGCTGCCTTCACAAACCTGCCGTCTCCCACCTGCATGACAGTCCCTTCATCCGTGCATTGGGGACACCGGCAGCCCAAAGTGCCCCGCCACAGACCTGCACTCTTGCGCAAAGAGCCTTAGAAGAGTGGGAACGCACCCTCTGTGAAAACAAAGCTGTGGCAATCCTGGCACAAATGCAAGCCGGCCGACCAGCCCTGATCCAGAAAGACGGCGGCGAAATGCTCATTGCCATTGTCCTTGATAGGCCACTGGCTGAAGCTAAGGCGCTAGTGGACGACCCTGCAGCCTTCACTCGCGAAATGACTAAGATTCTGCTTGCTAAGCAAAGCCATCCACTTATTACCCAAATGATGAGGCCGACGGGAAGCGGTGACCCACTCCCCGCACATAGCACAGCCAGTGGCGCAAGCAGCCACGAACGCCCCAGCGCCAGTCAACCCGTGCAATTCCAGTAGTCTCATGCGGCCAACGTGGGGTACCCACGGTTGCCACACATGACAGGGAACCACTGTTTAGACATGTGTTGATAGGTGCTGTCACCATGGGGTACCCATGGTTGACTACTGCCTAACGTAACTGCCGACGAGGTAAGCTTGCCTGGGTAAGTATGGGGAGGGAGATTGGGGTGAGGGATTATAGTAAACTTTTTGGGGGGGGCCTACACTTCCGTTTTGTTGGTTTCTGGTAGTGTAGGATGATGTCAAAGTACATCAAGCCATGGAACCCGTTGCCGTTTGACATTACCTCGACCAACACACTGACCGGCCATGCACACCTCCAAACGGACGTCCCCGTGCCTTTGTTCCGATGATTTGGCAGCTCAGCGATGGATGAACCGCCCAGCTGCTCTACGCTTGCAGAACACCCAGCGTACAGTTTAGCCCTGTGGTATGGCCCAGCCAACTCCAGTGAAAGATGCTGCTGTCAGTCGCCCAGCAAAGTCAATTACTCAATTGACCCTGTGTCAGGTCACTACCAGTGAATGGATGCTGCCACCAAACTGCTCGACAAGGCATCCCAGAAGCTTCAAGGTATCCAAAATATCCCATCCCAGAGAGTCACTGACCTCGAAGCTGCCATACGTCAACTCCGCCAAATTAGCTGCATATTGGATAGTTGTACAATCTCTGCCAGCTACAAAGTGAGCCAAGCGCAGAAAGCCATACTTCTACTGGATCATACAGCTAAAGGAGCTAGCACGTCATCGGAAGAGCTCAATGCACAGATATCACCACGCACCGATGATGAGCACAATCTCCCATACCATGAAGATTGCCTGCAAGAGCACTAGCGCAATGGAACTTTCCGCAAACCGCAGCTACATGATGCTGATGATAGAAAAAGGACTACTGAGCGGACTCTGAGTGCGCCCTGAATGCCGTAGCCTTGCTGTCATTTTCACTTTAGACCATGTCTCACCTGTTTCACCGTTCTCTCATTTCTCACCACTCTCGTTGCGACCCGGCGTCGTCGGTGTTTGCTTCGAAGTGACTGGGTGAATATCATGCCTGTACGGCTGCTCTTTGTGATCTCGGGGATCCTGGCTGGGGGGATCCCCGGTTTCCGCATGGAGCTTTTGTTGCTTCTATCACCCGATGTGGCCCATTGGTGTGTTTTTGTTTTGTTCTGTTTTGTGTTTGATTTTGGGCCATTCTTATGATGACACATAAGATGCCATCGTGCATGGAATTCCAACTGCTGGTCGCAATCCATTCTCTGTCCTTTTTTGGCTGGTTTTTGTTTTGGTTGTTTGTTCCCCACATTGACGTGTGGGGTTTTTGTTTTTAGTTCTGTATCCGCTCCTCGTCGTCCTCCTTCCCGTCCTCCCTCTCTCCCTCACTCACTCACTCACACACACTCACTCACTCACTCACTCACTCACACTCACTCACTCTCACTCACTCACACTCACTCACTCACTCTCACTCACTCACTCACTCCACTCACTCTCACTCACTCACTCACTCCACTCACTCTCACTCACTCACTCACACACTCACTCACTCACTCTCACTCACTCACTCACTCTCACTCACTCACTCACTCACTCTCACTCACTCACTCACTCTCACTCTCACTCTCACTCTCACTCTCACTCTCACTCTCACTCTCACTCTCACTCTCACTCTCACTCACACACACACACACACTCACACACTCACATACTCACTCACTCTCACTCTCACTCTCACTCTCACTCACCCACTCACTCACTCACTCACACACACACACACTCACACACTCACATACTCACACACTCGCTCACTCATGTGCATTTTGCGTGGCAGGCGTGGGACAATGTGCACTGCCAAGGGGTCGGATGTACGCCCTGGCGTCCCTTGGTCTCCGCCTCTTTTGCGTGGCAGGCGTGGGACAATGTGCACTGCCAAGGGGTCGGATGTACGCCCTGGCGTCCCTTGGTCTCCGCGTCTTTTGCGTGGCAGGCGTGGGACAATGTGCATTGCCAAGGGCTCGGATGTACGCCCTGGCGTCCCTTGGTCTCCGCGTCTTTTGCGTGGCAGGCGTGCGACAATGTGCACTGCCAAGGGGTCGGATGTACGCCCTGGCGTCCCTTGGTCTCCGCCTCGTTTGCGTGGCAGGCGTGGGACAATATGCACCGCCAAGGGGTCGGATGTACGCCCTGGCGTCCCTTGGTCTCCGCCTCGTTTGCGTGGCAGGCGTGGGACAATGTGCACCGCCAAGGGGTCGGATGTACGCCCTGGCGTCCCTTGGTCTCCGCCTCGTTTGCGTGGCAGGCGTGGGACCATGTGCACTGCCAAGGGGTCGGATGTACGCCCTGGCGTCCCTTGGTCTCCGCCTCTTTTGCGTGGCAGGCGTGGGACAATGTGCACTGCCAAGGGGTCGGATGTACGCCCTGGCGTCCCTTGGTCTCCGCCTCTTTTGCGTGGCAGGCGTGGGACAATGTGCACTGCCAAGGGGTCGGATGTACGCCCTGGCGTCCCTCGGGCTCCGCCTCTTTTGCGTGGCAGGCGTGGGACAATGTGCACTGCCAAGGGGTCGGATGTACGCCCGGGCGTCCCTCGGGCTCCGCGTCTTTTGCGTGGCAGGCGTGGGACAATGTGCACTGCCAAGGGGTCGGATGTACGCCCTGGCGTCCCTTGGTCTCCGCCTCGTTTGCGTGGCAGGCGTGGGACAATGTGCACTGCCAAGGGGTCGGATGTACGCCCTGGCGTCCCTTGGTCTCCGCCTCTTTTGCGTGGCAGGCGTGGGACAATGTGCACTGCCAAGGGGTCCGGTGTACGCCCTGGCGTCCCTTGGTCTCCGCCTCTTTTGCGTGGCAGGCGTGGGACAATGTGCACTGCCAAGGGGTCGGATGTACGCCCTGGCGTCCCTTTGTCTCCGCCTCGTTTGCGTGGCAGGCGTGGGACAATGTGCACCGCCATCGGGTACGCCCTGGCGTCCCTTGGTCTCCGCGTCTTTTGCGTGGCAGGCGTGGGACAATGTGCACTGCCAAGGGGTCGGATGTACGCCCTGGCGTCCCTCGGGCTCCGCGTCTTTTGCGTGGCAGGCGTGGGACAATGTGCACTGCCAAGGGGTCGGATGTACGCACTGGCGTCCCTCGGGCTCCGCGTCTTTTGCGTGGCCGGCGTGGGACAATGTGAGCAGCCAAGGGGTCGGATGTACGCCCTGGCGTCCCTCGGGCTCCGCCTCTTTTGCGTGGCAGGCGTGGGACAATGTGCACTGCCAAGGGGTCGGATGTACGCCCTGGCGTCCCTTGGTCTCCGCCTCTTTTGCGTGGCAGGCGTGGGACAATGTGCACTACCAAGGGGTCGGATGTACGCCCTGGCGTCCCTTGGTCTCCGCCTCTTTTGCGTGGCAGGCGTGCTACAATGTGCATTGCCAAGGGGTCGGATGTACGCCCTGGCGTCCCTTGGTCTCCGCCTCTTTTGTGTGGCAGGCGTGGGACACTGTCAACTTGCGTGGCAGGCGTGGGACAATGTGCGCTGCCAAGGGGCCGGACTCACTCACTCACTCACTCACGCACGCACGCACGCACACACGCACACACGCACACACTCACTCACTCACTCACTCACTCACTCACTCACTCACTCACTCCCTCGCTCCCTCGCTCCCTCGCTCCCTCGCTCCCTCGCTCCCTCGCTCCCTCGCTCACCCACTCACTCACTTCACTTCACTTCACTTCACTTCCCTTCACTTCACTTCAACTTCACTTCACTTCACTTCACTTCACTCACTTCACTCACTCTCACATCCCTCACTCACACACACCACACTCACATCACTCACTCACACTCTCACTCACTCACTGTACATGAACATACATACATACACACAAACTCACCCACCATCACCGCTCCATCACTCTTATACTTCCTCTTCCCTTCTTGCTTTTCTATGGTCAGTCTAAGTCTAAAGAAGTTGGTAACATGTGGGGTTATCCGGTCCTTTAATTTTGGTTTTGTTGGTTCTTTTCTGGTTTGTGTTGTCTTTGATGGGATTGCCCACTGGACTTTGTATTGGTCCACTACCAGCTCTTTTGAGGCTGCTTACTCAATTGACGGCCTTGCAAGCAATTACAATTCAGCTTGTCTGCTGCGGTTGAACGTTTGTAACGACCTGGCGAAAGCCATGAAGGCGTTGGACGGAAAAAAGAGCCATGAAAGCGTTCGACGGATTTTCGGGTGGCGCTTGGATAAAGAGGTGGTGAGGAGGGGTGAAACAGGCGTCAGGAGGATATCGTGGTTTTTCTCAACTATCTTCAAAAGTGTTATCGAGACCTCAATCAAGGAGCGACGGCGCAGCTCCTCGTCATGTGTAATCGCACGGCAGTACACACACAACTTCTGCAGCATGGCTTCCAGGCTGCTTGGTTTGGTGGTCTGCGGATTGCCACCACCTCGTCAGCAGCAGGAGCCACGGCACGAATAGCAGTAGTGGTCCAGACAGGATGTGGTTTCCTCAGTGGGGGCCGGCGAGGGGCAACGGTAGAAGACAAAGAGGATTGCTTTGGACGAGCCACTGTCGCGCTCACTAGAGCCATCCAGCATACGTACATTGTCTCCCCCATTGATATGGCTGGGCTGATTGGGATGGCGCAGACACTTGCGGTATACCATTACGGGTATTATACCCTTAAAGATCGCATTGTCCAGTTCCATGAGCCCAAGCACGTGCCATCTGATGCAGAAGCGGTCCTTGAGTGGGGCCTAGATACACCGTTTAGTTCCCAAGACAAACCGCCTCTTGCCATAGCTATGGTGGTGACCGTGAATGGCGCACGATCCCTTAAAAGGTTTCGATTGGTCATTGCACAGAAATCAAAGCTGCGGCTCACAGGAAGTCACTGCAGCGCTAGCCTCCCACAGTCGTGACCACCGCCTCACGGCGAGCAGCTTCTTTCCGTGCTCCATAGATAGGGAATACCTTTACGGCTATGCCGGCGATGGATATCGTTCTCCGCTTTGGTTGTGTGCTTCCCACAATGGCTCCCCCGTTCTGGTGCATAGGCTCAGAGGAAGCAAGATGTTTTTTCATCAAGCCACCAAAGATCGGCGAATATTGCTCATCCCAGGTATCCACTATTTTGACGCACACCGCCTGCAACCACTACTATTACAAGCTCCTGCACTGCAAGTACACATGAGAGAGAGCTCTCTGGTAGGTCCGGAAGGGGCTGGCGAGCAGGTGGACGATCCCTCGTCGGATGAAGAACAAGCCACCACTGCAAGTGAAACTGAGGCAGAAAGTGAAGATGATGACGAGGCCACACCTCCAGAGGAACCATGGTGCCCGCCAATCCCACCGGCCATGGATGATCCTACGGAACAGGAAATCAAAGGTGCTGCGGACAAGTTGGCCACTATGATCAGCAGTTCACAGCCTAGCGCCAGTGTTTTCTATCATCCTGACAACCTTTTTTTTTCCGTCCAACGCCGTATGGCTTCCGCCAGGTCGTTCAACATGTTTCCAAGCATGTTGCATATGGGATTAATTAATTAATTCACGCAGGGGCCGAAGCTGTAGTGGCCGCAAAAGTAAACTGGTAGAGGACCGATACATAGTCCTATTCCCTTGTCACGTTCATCAGAGAACAAGAAACGAAGCACAAAGAACCAAAAGCAACAACAACACCAAAAACAAAACCAAACAAAAACAACACACACAAAAGGCAAACAACCACACAACCACAAAGCAGTGACGTGACAGTTCCAGTTTATGGGTGAAAAAGATCTATTGAGGCAAGAGGTGATAGCTTAGTATCATCTCGGCGCATGCAGATGACAACTTATGTGTCATGTTGACGCAGGCCCATAAAACAAAACAACAACAGGACCAACCACAAAATCACCATGGGCCACTTCAAAGGGTGCAGGAAGCAACAAAGCTCAATGCGGAAACCAGGGATCCCCCCAGCCAGGATCCCCGAGATCACAAAGAGCAGCCTTCACGGTATGACATTCACCCTGACACTTTGAAGCAAACACCGACAAAGCCGGGTCGCAACGAAAGTGGTGAGAAAAACTACCGCAGTGAAACAGGAGAGTGAAACATGATCTAAGGTGAAAATGACAGCGAGGCTACGGCACTCAGGGCACACTCAGAGTCCGCTCAGAACTGCTTTTCCAATCATCATACTGCATCAAAATTGCGGTTGCGGTAGGCACCACTGTGCTAGTGCTCTTGCAATTCGTCTTCATGGTATGGGAGATTGTACTCGTCATCAGTGCGTGGGGATATCTGTGCATTGAGTTCTTCTGATGATGTGCTGGCTCCCCTGGCTGTATGGTGAAGCTGCAGTATGGCTTTCTGCGCCTGGGTTACTTCGTAACTGGCAGATATTGTACAACTATCCAAGATACAGCCAATCTGACGGAGTTGGCGTATAGCCGCCTCAAGGTCAATAACCCTCTGGGATGGGATGTTTTGGATGCCTTGAAGCTTCTGTCGGGCCTTCTCTAGAAGTTTGGTGGCATCATCGACTTCGCTGGTAGTGACCTGGCAGAGGGTCAGTTGAGTAATGGACTTTGCAAGACGATGGACAGCGGCGTCTTTGATAGGAGTCGGTCGCTCCATTCCAAAGGACTAAGTTGTCTACAGGTTTTTCGGTAGACGTAAAGCCTCAGGGCATTCAGTTGACACTCACCGTGTTGCAACCTTGGTCGAGAAAGGGCATGGGGAGGTGTGGTGAAGGTCATTTGGCCGGTCGAAAGATTGGTTGAGCGAAGGTCAAACGGCGACGGGCACCATGGCTAGATGTACTTTGACATCGCACTACACTACCATGCAACAATTAAGGTAGAACAACACGAACAAACCAAGTTAAAAACCCTGAAAAGGATTATTATAACCGCCCCCCCACCGCCTCCCGTCCCATACTGGCTCCGGCATGCTGACAGCAAAGGTAGTCGCAGCGGGCAGTAGTCAACCATGAGTACCCCATGGTGACAACGCCGCTCAACCTAGGTCAAGTTACAGGCTGAATGCATGTATGGGAAACTTGGGTACTCTACGTTACCTCGAGTGGCTTACTGGAACTGCACGTGTGAGGTGGTGCGAGGTTCTCCACTGCTACTAGCGCCACTGGCTGCGGCATTGGCGGGGGGTGGATCACTGCTCTCCGCTGGTCTCATCATTTGGGCGATGAGTGGGTGGGTTTGTTTTTCGCGTAGGATCCGCGTCATTTCGCGAGTGAATGCTGCAGGGTCATCAACTAGTTCCTTCGCTTCCGCTAGTGGCCTGTCAAGGACAATGGCAATGAGCATTTCGCCACCATCTTTGTGGATTATAGTTGGTCGGCCGGCTTGCACCTCTGCGAGGATTGCCACTGCCTTGTTTTCACACAAAGTGCGTTCCCATTCCTCCAGGGCTCTTTGCGCTAGGGTGTCAGTTTGTGGTGGGGCTTTGAGAGCAGCTGTTGTCCCTAACGCTCTTAGGAAGGGGCTATCGGGTGGCGTGGGGGATGAGAGATGCTGAATGGCCGCTACTGCACGCAAGACGTCATTTGTTTGAACTTCATATGACGTGGTCGTTTTCTTGCTTATGGCAGGCTCGGAGTCAGCCCATGTTGTTCCAGTGTATATCCTGGTTTCGGTTCCATATACCGTCGGTTCCACACTGCATGATGGGACCATTGAGGCGCGTCATGGTTGATTTCAACTGAATCCCTTTTCATGTCATATTCTTTGAGCATATCATCTAATTCTTGCAGGCTAGCGGCTCGGTGAATACAACATTGTCTGACAGCACCATCAATGTGGAGTGGCCATCCCACGGGCATGTGGGAGTCTTCCAGGAGTCCATCACCATTTTGCTCTATGATTGTACCCAACATAGGGACATCAATAGTTGCTTTGAGGCTAACTTGCGCACGTTTGCACTTCCATGTGTCAGGTGCTAAAAGGCCTCTGGCAGCCAACAGTTCGAGCGATGGGAATTCTGGTTGGTCATTCGTCGGTAGCACCTCTTCTTTGATAACTAACTTTAGCCCGTGTAGTGGCTGGGGCTGTTCTTTTTGAGGGTCTTGAGGTGGTTGGGATGCATTATCCTTGGGTGTTGTGTCTTCAAACCAGGTGGGGCGGACCGACTGGACACCTATGGGACTTGCAGAGCTGGCGGTTTTGATGCTTTCTCTGCGCAGGCTATGGTAGACGGGCGGGATCATCCATGCCGGCACGAAAACTGTGATAAACTGCACATTCCAAATGACCTGCAAATTCTGCGGCTTAACTTCAGGCGTGATACATCTTACCTGACCATCGATCACTCTGGTGTATGATTCGGAGCGGTCGAAGGATGCTGTGACTTTCAGGCCTAGGTACAGCTCTCTAAACCAGTATTCCTTGAGCATCATAAAGGAAAGGTGAGGTGCCCTCACTTCCAATACGTGCGATGCTGGCATTAAAAGAGTGACCATCCATTCAGCTAAAAATTCAATCATTTTGACTTCGAGTTTGGGGAGGATGGTTTGGACTGCTCGAAGTGCACCCGCAATGTCCGGGACATGCCTACGTGAGGGCAGTCCAACCGTTCGCTTGGCATACTCATCAGCGAAGTAGAGTCTGCACAACTTTGAGACCCACTGGCTCGGCTTCTCCATGTCTATGGTGATCTTGGCCAGGGGCCATGGGTCTGGGAGCGTGGACAAGCAATGCAGCAATTCAGAGGTCAGGTCTGCGGAGATGACTGGGAGGGCTTCTCCTTGCGGGCGATAGTCAACTGCTGGTCCTACCGTGCCCTTGCTTTTTTGCGTATGGGTGCGGGCGGCTATATGCACGGCTTGGATGGTGGTCTCATATTGGTTGACCATAGCTCGTAAGTACTTGCATGCGCGGACAGCTGCTCTTCTTGTGTTTGGCCCATCTTCGGGCTGATTCTTGGCAGCTGCTGCCAGGATGTCTCTCGCTTCTTCTTCAGGCGACCGTTTGGGTTCCGTACCAGGTGCAGGTGCAGTGAGAGCGGTACCTTGGACTGGCGCCTCTTTTGTGCGTGGCAAGTGGTCTGGGATCGAAACGTAGGGTGTAATCGCCATCCATCAAAGAAGTATATACCAGGCAGGGACAGGATCTCCTGTTCTGGGCCCGTCTGCGCTACTACTTGCCCGGTGCGGGCTTTGTACAGTCCTGAGGGCAGGCACACGTAGGTGGGAAAGGGTGTGCGATCAGCTGCATAGGCATATAGGACGACTTCAGAGAAAGGGAGAGTCTTTTTTTTTTTCCTCTGGCGTGGCCGATATTGCACTAGGCTCGGTCCTTACAATTGCGTAAGCAGTGAAAATCTGAGAACAAACAAAAAATGGACACGTATGGCCTGTAAGAATGGCAAATCAGTTCAAAGCAAGAACAAGACACACCAAAAACCAAAGCGACCCGCAAATCCCCCAGCCAGATTTGCGTTTCGCCACAAAAACAACACAGCGAAACAACACCGAAACGGGGCAAGGCCCAACAAAAACACCCAACTTAGATTTGCCATGTGATACTGAAAACGATTCAACAGTATCACTTTTAGAAACATGCAAACTAATTATCTATTGCGGCAGTTCATCTAACGTCATCCACGTGCGAGAACTGTCAGCATCCAGAAACCACCTTGACTGTCACGCAAGCTCTCAGAAAATTTGGCAAAGCAGAAGTAGCTGTATAGCACAGCTGGTGCCCATTGCCATTCTCATTGTCAATGTTGGTCCTGTAATGGTCAGCGTAGTTGGAACCCTGTCTCTGGAGTAAGATACTGCCGCAATAGCGATGTGACTCAATACCCCCCTCAAGGGGGGGTAGGTATTGACAGCCTGTAGGTCATGCAAGACTATAACTGTAACTCATCACAGATGCCGTCATACCGTAGGAAACCAAGAGGACCTGGGAAGGTGCCAATGGTACACGATTTCCGCAAAAAACTGATTCTCTCCGTAAGGTCATTGCGGATGAATAAGATATACTCGTGCAGAGGGTAGGCTCAAGCAAAGAAAGATTGCTACTAGCGACCTGTACACAATTGCGCCGCTCTCGCATGGCAGTCGTGCTCAAGCCACAAACTTGAAAGGGTGACTAGGTGCGCTGTACCAGCACCAGATGGACTAGCAGGATTCACAAGGTGTCATCGTCCCAGCAAAAACCTGCAGCAAGTCAGATGTTCCAGAGGTTCGCAGTGCATCTCACATAGGGCCACTCTCCCCTAGAGTGGGCCATTAGCAGAATCACTACGTCCCATCAACGCACCGAACCATGTTGGCAGACTTTGCTGCTCGCGGGCGCTCTAGACTGAACTGCAGAGAGCTCCACTGGACAATAAAGCTCGCTGCAGTGCAGCCCAGTCCATGGCTCTAACCGGGTATCTACCGCCCCTCTCGGAAAAAACAACAGAAACGCACCAGAAAGAGAGAGGCCCACCCCGAGGAAGAAGCCAGACAAAAAACCAAAAGCAACAACCGTACCAACCGAATTCAAGTAAGTAGAGGACAAGATGCAGCCAGAAGCCACCGTAAAGCAGGCAAATCCTTAGTCACAGCAAGCCGACACATGGCGACCTTAGTAGCACATCTAAGCAAATAGCATTTCGGAATCCTTAGTGACAATCGACCCAGCAAACCAAACAAGCCAGTACAGGGGGGAAGCATAGCGGGGCAGGGCAGAACCACACGCACACACACACGAAAACACCAAAGAAGAGAGAAGGAGAGGAGCCAGGAGGCAGCAGAGGACAGACAGAGGAAGGACACAAATGTACCAGAGGGGATACAAGAGTGCCTTAGCGGAGTCACACAGGGGGTCCTGGATCATACGCAGATGAATACCTCAGTGACGGAGCACAGAGAACCCCAGCAGCGCATGCAACGTGGTGTAGAGGGATAAATCCCCACACAGGGCCAAAGGCCTTTGCTGCCACGAGACACAACGAAGAGGGGAAACAAAGCACCACGACACCCCAAGCACAAAGGCAAGGCAACCAAGCCGTCGCCAGGAGCAACAGATACCTGGAGGGAGGCACCAGTAACCAACAACTGGACCAAGACGCCCAGTGGGAGCTATCCGAGGGGGCAGGGGGGGCTTCCACAAAGTAGGGGCAGCAACGGACACAAAAACAACACAGAAGAAAGGCAAACACACGGCCAAGGTAATAGGGCAGCAAGCTCTGTCAGAAGGAATTGCCTGGGAAACAACAAACGAATTCAAAAATGAGGTGATGGACTGTCTTGATCTTCAGACCAGGGGTGGGCACGACAGCATCTGTTTAGTCACCCATTTATGGTTGTTAAGACCTAGCACGGATTATGCCCCTACCAAGTTAACGGGCTCCCTCGTTGGTAGCCTGCCTTCGTATGGTCTAAGCTCTCTACTGAGGGGCTAGAGGATGATGTAGGGAAATGGGCTAACAGAGCAGGCTAGATCTCACAACGAAAAATGAGGAAAAGCTGAGAGCCGAACTGTATACCAGTGCACCTGTCATGTCTCTGGACAGACACACCAGCAGCACCAAGACAAACTATCCCGGCTGAAGTCACAAAAATCTAATGTTGATCCCAACTGTAGTACAGCAGCACGCACGGCCGTCGGGACAGTGAAACAAGCATTCAAATAAAAAGGGAGGAGAAGGCGGAAAGCAGGGGGTAGAAAGGGGTAGACCCAAGAAGGGTGGGTCAGGTAAGGGATCCTGTCATACTTTTCGCGAAGTGTTCACGATAATGTTGTTTGTCTGATTTGATAGTGTCGAGCCACTCATTGGTGAGCCCAAATGAGACTGGGTTCACTCGCTGCTGTCCGATTGCATGTTGGTAAAGTGTCCTGATCGCCTCTTGGTGTGTCGCTAAGTCTGCTGGAGGAACTCTCTTGCGGACTCTTCTGTCCGGAAAATTTAGCTCCCGTAAGTTTGCTTGCAAAGCATGCTCTGCCGCATATACCGCGGGCTGCTGAAACAAGACTCGTTCTGCAAACCTCTGAGGGTGCACTGTCCATTCAGCAAACATGTGGCTGTGCGACAACTGGTCCCTGAGTCTCGCTTCTGTTTGGTGAAGACTTCCATTAGTGTGCCATAGTCGCAGGAGGCTATAGTTAGAAGGCCAATCTAATGGGCATAACGTGGCCGTTTCTTTCCACTTGTCCGGAGAGAGCCCAGCCTGCGATGGGATGATAACTTCCAGAGTGGTACGACTCGGTCCCACTGGTTGGAGACCTCGCATCATGCACGGCTCAACAAGCCCCATTACGTACCCATGTGCTAGCTCTTCAAAGCAGCCTGCTCGCCGGAAGTCTTCGTCAAGTGCAAGATTCAGGCCAGGCATGTTTTTGGCGGCAAACTTGACGGCCTGGAGCGTTTGCTTCTCTCCCTCCATGGGAGTCTCATCACATGCTCGTTTCGGGCAGGTGATATTGATTTCAGTAGGATTAGCAAGAAATCGCGGAGCAATTTTGCTGGCCCAGCTCGCTGGAAACCATGCCAGGAGGGCAGAAGCACCACTTGTAAGGTCAACTACTCCTGTGAGGCGTCGATGCGGTCGATCTGTGACCAATACTTTGACTGGGCCACTAGGCGCTCGATTTCTGTTCACATCCGAGCTTTCCCGGGCAGATCCGATAAGTTCAGAGAGGATGGGCCGAAACCAATATGTAGCATACAAAAGGCACTCGGTTTCTGGAGTTACCATGGATTCAGCCAATCGCATCAATGAACTCAGCGCCTGGGCTAGCTTCTCTGCCAATCGAATTGTGAGAGCCCTTGCAACTCGTAGGAGGACATCCTCCACAGTGGCTAGTTGCCCTCGCAACCACAGCTCGCTGGCAGCACTCAATAAGATGCGTGCAAACTTCTCTTGAATAGCAGTCAAAGACAATGTCAATCTCGCTTGTAGCCACAACGGTGGAAGTGCTCCAAGGTTTTCGGGGATGCAGAAGGGGTTTCCACTGGGTTGGACATGCGAGATCAAGATAGCCAGTTTGTCAGCCGCACTTGCGATCTCAGCTTCAGAAGGGTCTTCAGCTGCATCAGGTATCGGTGGGCACCATGCGACCGTGGGGTCTTCTTGATCGCTTTCAGCATCCGTGGAAACTTCTTCCTCATCAGATGAGGGGTCATTCACAGTATCACCTGCACCCTCAGGGCCTGCGAGTTTCATGGACCTCGGATCAATTTGATGTTCCAACGACTTCACAAGCAGCGGTTGAATTCGGTGGGCGTCAAAATAATGGATGCCCGGGATCACAACAAGTTGCCTATCCTGGATTCCCGAATGAAAGAAAATCTTGTCGCTTGGTACCTTTGGGCTCCCGGTGCAGGGCCACGCCAAAAAGGCGAAATCCACGCAGAAGCATGGCCCAACGCAAGCACCAGGCGCACCCTGGGGCGGTACCCTTTCCACACCACGAGTCCCAGGTCAAACCAAGGAGAGTGGATCCACTCACCGAGTGACGTGGGAACCGAACCCATTCATTTCCACCAAGGATGTACAGCGTAAACCGTACACCCCGAATGGACGTGGAGACGGAACCCGTTCGTTTCACCCAAGATGATCACCACTCAATCCAAGAGAGACCAACTCATGATGCCCCCATAGGTTCCCGGACTCCAGCGACTACCGGAGAAGACGATCCAAGAAAGGAGTGGACAGTCTTAGTCACCTTTTCAGTGACCCCAGTCCCCATGGAGCACAGCTCGGACCTTAGAGCCAAAAACAAGGTCCTCACTGTGGCCAGACTGTACATTGAGCCCACTCTCCCCGAAGGTTGAGAGTGAACCGGTCGGTGACCCAGTCGTTAGCGATCCCATGTATCCCAGGGGGATACACCTGTCTTGCGACAGGACCCTAACACTGTTAGGGAGGAACCGACGGTCTTGTCCACCGCGAGCTTAGCTACCCAACGATGAATATTGACCGTTAGCCAACGGGTTGCCCCGTTGACCCCTCTCGAGACAAGTCCCCAAGTCTCTAAGAGGTTCACCGACCTTGCCTGTTCCCCCGTGTCATCATTGGGTGTTGCTACCCTAGACACAAGGTAAGGTGAGACCCGTCGGTCCCGTACCACGTGTGTACCGATCGGTCCGGGAGAACCCCGAGATACCGCACGATCACCCAAGGATGTGCGCAAACACAAACGAGGGTGTGACATGAGGAGCAACCCAACATGTCAACACACGCCGACTAGGGGGTACCAAGGTACCGTGTTAATTCACGGTTCGTTAGGGACGGGGGCCTTCAGCAACTCCCCAGCGCTATATAACAGTTTAACGTCCCCCCGGACCCTCTCGGGTCCACCTCCCCCCGTTGCGGCCATGGTATTGGGGACCCCATCCCCCTACCCAGCCGCTGTGTCGATGCACTAGTGCTGGGTGTCCATTATAGGCAGCATAAAGCCAGAGTGGAGATCGGTACCCGTCAGCTGCATAACCATACAAGTATTCCCGATCAATTGAACAGGGAAAGAAACCGCTGGTTGTCAGCATATGAGCCCGCGTGTGAGACTCGAGCGCTGCCAGTGCCGCAGAGGAGAGACGTAGTTTCTCTTTACGTGCCAACACCAACCGATACCTTCTCCAAGACCGTGTACCATTGACGGTAGCAATCATGGCAATAGCTAGAGGGGGTTTATCTTGTGGGGTGAAGGGCGCCCCTAGTCCCCATTCCAGTACAGCAATTTTGTCGCTCGGGTAGGTTGTGGGGCCATGGTACTGGATCTCCCTACCTTTGAGCGTGAAGTACCCATAGTGGTACACCCCTAATGTCTGTGCCATCCCAATCATGCCTGCCATGTCGAGAGGCGAGACAATGTATGTATGTTCAATGGCTCTCGTGAGCGCGACAGTGGCTCTCCCATAGCAGTCTTCACGTTCATCTGCAGTGGCATCTCTGCGCTCACCACTAAGAAACCCACAACCAGTTTTTTTTTCCGTCCAACGCCGTATGGCTTTCGCCAGGTCGTTCAACATGTGTCCAATCATGTTGCATGTGAGATTAATTAATTAATTCACGCAGGGGCCAAGCTGTAGGGCCGCAACATGCAACTGGTAGAGGACCGATACATAGTCCTATTCCCTGGTCACGTTCAAAAGAACAAAACCGAAACACAAAGAACCAAAAGCAAAAACAACACAAAAAACAAGCACAAGCAAAAACAAACCACACAAAACACAAACAAGCAAACAAACCAAAAAACACACAACCTCACGGAAGTGACGTGTCAGGTTCCAGTGATGGGTGAAAAAGATCTATTGAGGCAAGAGGTGATAGCTTAGTATCATCTCAGCGCATGCAGATGACAACTTATGTGTCATGTTACGCAGGCCCATAATACAAGACAACAACGAAAAAGCCACAAAAACACCATGGGCCACTTGAAGGGTGCAAAAAGCAACAAAGCTCAATGCGGAAACCAGGGATCCCCCCAGCCAGGATCCCCGAGATCACAAAGAGCAGCCTTCACGGCATGACATTCACCCTGACACTTTGAAGCAAACACCGACAACGCCGGGTCACAACAAAGTGGTGAGAAAAAACTACCGCAGTGAAACATGAGAGTGAACCATGATCTAAGGTGAAAAAGACGTCGAGGCTACGGCACTCAGGGCACACTCAGAGTCCGCTCAGATCTGCTTTTCCAATCATCATACTGCATCAAAATTGGTTCCGGTAGGCACCATTGTGCTAGTGCTCTTGCAACTCGTCTTCATGGTATGGGAGATTGTACTCGTCATCGGTGCGTGGTGATATCTGTGCATTGAGTTCTTCGGACGAGGTGCTGGCTCCCTTGGCTGTATGGTGAAGCTGTAGTAAGGCTTTCTGTGCCTGGGTTACTTCGTAACAGGCAGATATGGTACAGCTATCCAAGATACAGCCAATTTGACGGAGTTGGCGTATAGCCGCCTCAAGGTCATTCCCCCTCTGGGATGGGATGTTTTGGATTCCTTGAAGCTTCTGTCGGGCCTTCTCTAGAAGTTTGGTGGCATCATCGACTTCACTGGTAGTGACCTGGCAGAGTGTCATTTGAGTGATGGACTGTGCAAGACGATGGACAGCGGCGTCTTTGATAGGAGTCGGTCGCTCCATTCCAACGGACAAAGTTGTCTACAGGTTTGTAGGTGGACTAAGGCTTCAGGGTATTCAACTGGTGTTCACAGTGTTGCCACCTTGGTCGAGAACGGGCATGTGGTGGTGTGGTGAAGATCATTGGCCGGTCGAAAGATTGGTTGATCGAAGGTCAAACGGCGACGGGCACCATGGCTAGATGTACTTTGACATCGCCCTACACTACCATGCAATAATTAAGGTAGATCAACCCGAACAAACAAAAAACACCTTAAAAAACCCAGAAAAGGATTATTATAACCGCCCCCCACCGCCTCCCGTCCCATACTGGCGTCGGCATGCTAACGGCAAAGGTAGTCGCAGCGGGCAGTAATCAACCATGAGTACCCCATGGTGACAACGCCGCGCAACCTAGGTCAACTTACAGGCTGAATGCATGGATGGGACACTGGGGTATTCTGCGTCACCCATGTGGCTTACTGGAACTGCTCGTGTGAGGTGGTGCGAGGGTCGCCACTGCTACTAGCACCACTGGCGGCAGCAGTGGCGGGGGGGGGATCACTGCTCTCCGCTGGTTTCATCATTTGGGCGATGAGCGGGTGGGTTCGCTTGTCACTCAGGATCCGCGTCATTTCGCGAGTGAATGCCGCAGGGTCATCAACCAGCTCCTTCGCTTCCGCCAGTGGCCTGTCAAGGACAATGGCAATGAGCATTTCGCCACCATCTTTGTGGATTATAGTTGGTCGGCCGGCTTGTATCTCGGCGAGGATTGCCACCGCCTTGTTTTCACACAAAGTGCGTTCCCATTCCTCCAGAGCTCTTTGCGATAGGGTGTCAGTCTGTGGTGGGGCTTTCAGGGCAGCTGGTGTCCCTAACGCTCGTAGGAAGGGGCTGTCGGGAGGAATGGGGGATGGGAAGCGCTGAATGGCCGCTACGGCACGTTGGACGTCATTTGCTTGCACATCATATGACGTGGTCGTTTTCTTGCTTATGGCAGGCTCGGAGTCAGCCCATAGTTGCTCCAGTGTATATCCTGGTTTCGGTTCCATATACTTTCGGTTCCACACTGCATGATGGGACCATTGAGGCGCGTCATAGTTGATTTCCACTGAATCCCTTTTCATGTCATATTCTTTGAGCATATCATCTAATTCTTGCAAGCTAGCAGCTCTGTGAATACAACATTGTCTGACAGCGCCATCGATGTGGAGTGGCCATCCCACAGGCATGTGAGAGTCTTCCAGGAGTCCGTCACCATTTTGCTCTATGATTGTACCCAACATGGGGACATCAATAGTTGCTTTGAGGCTGACTTGAGCACGTTTGCACTTCCATGTGTCAGGTGCCAATAGGCCTCTGCCAGCCAAAAGCTCAAGCGACGAGAACTGGGGTTGGTCATTCGCTGGTAACACCTCTTCTCTGATGACTAACTTCAGCCCATGTAGTGGCTGGGGTTGCTCCTTTTGAGGGTCTTGAGGTGATTGAGATGTGGTGTCCTTGGGTGTTGTGTCTTCAAACCAGGTGGGACGGACTGACTGGACTCCTATGGGACTTGCAGAACTAGCGGTTTTAATGCTTTCTCTGCGCAGGCTATGGTAGACGGGCGGGATCATCCATGCCGGCACAAAGACTGTGATAAACTGCACGTTCCAAATGACCTGCAAATTTTGCGGCTTGACTTCAGGCGTGATACATCTTACCTGACCATCGATCACTCTGGTGTATGATTCAGCGCGGTCGAAGGATGCTGTGACTTTAAGGCCTAGGTACAGTTCCCTAAACCAGTATTCCTTGAGCATCATAAAGGAAAGGTGAGGTGCCCTCACTTCCAATACGTGCGAGGCTGGCATTAGAAGAGTGACCATCCATTCAGCTAAGAATTCAATCATTTTGGCTTCGAGTTTGGGGAGGATGGCTTGAACTGCTCGTAGTGCACCCACGATGTCCGGGACATGCCTACGTGAGGGCAATCCAACTGTTCGCTTGGCATACTCGTCAGCAAAGTAAAGTCTGCACAACTTTGAGACCCACTGGCTCGGTTTCTCCATGTCTATGGTGATCTTAGCCAGGGGCCAAGGGTCTGGGAGCGTGGATAAACAGTGCAATAATTCGGAGGTTAGGTCTGCTGAGATGACTGGGAGAGCTTCTCCTTGCGGGCGATAGTCAACTGCAGGGCCTACCGTGCCTTTGCTTTTTTGCGTGTGGGTGCGGGCGGCACTATGCACTGCTTGGATGGTGGTCTCATATTGACTGACCATGGCTCTTAAGTACTTGCATGCGCGGACAGCTGCTCTTCTTGTGTTTGGCCCGTCTTCGGGCTGGTTCTTGGCAGCTACTGCAAGGATGTCTCTCGCCTCTTCTTCTGGCGACCGTTTGGGTTCCGTGTCAGGTGCAGGTGCATTGAGAGCAGTACCTTGGACTGGCGCTTCTTTTGCGCGCGGCAAGTGGTCTGGGATTGGTAACTTCGGGTGTAATCGCCATCCATCAAAGAAGTATATGCCAGGCAAGGACAGGATCTCCTGTTCTGGGCCCGACTGTGCTACTATGTGCCCGGTGCGTGCTTTGTACAGTCCTGAGGGTAGGCACACGTAGGTGGGAGAGGGTGTGCAATCAGCAGCGTAGGCATATAGGACAACTTCAGAGAAAGGGAGATCTTGCTCGGGGAGCCACTTGTGTTGAGTTCGTAAACCTGCTTCAACTTCTTGGAGGCGCTCTCTGTTAAGCCATCGTAGGTCTGACCCTCGCACCAATATCAGACGGTATCTCGCTCGCTTCACTTCGTCAGCTTGCTGGTCGTAGTATTGATTGGCGATTGCAAGGGGAGGGAACTCCCAGGTTGGTGCCGAATTCAGCGACCATCGGCTTAACTGTGCGAGATTCTCTTGAACCGGGTCAGGGTCAAAGTCTGGCCACCTCCACGTCGTTACTCCTCTCCGGAGGCCCCGGATGCCGTATGCAATTGTGGCAATCACCTGCGCCATGCCCATGAGCCCCATCATGTCCAGCGGAGAGACTAGCACTGTTAAGGATTTGGACCGGGTGAGCCCCACAGTGATTCTGCCAAGGCAGTCTTCAGTATCTTCTGTAGGAGAGCCATTGGAGTAGTATTTAGTGTTGAGAAATCCAATACTGGGCTGAGCTACGATTGATACCTGTGCTGTTCCTCCTGCTGAATTGGCTATTGTTTCGACACGCAGGGTGCGAACATAATCCCTTTTGAGCACGGAGCGATTCAAGTTGTTCTTGTGATCAGTTGCGGTGGTCATAGTAAAAAGCCCGTCTGCAAATCCAGCATTGTGAGGGAAGGGGGTGAGCACCTCTGACACAAGAGTCTCTAAATCTGTCGCTACCAACCCGTTAATCCTAGCATTCGTATCCCAAAGCACTAATTGGAACCCTGGTGGCTTGTCGGAAGTCCTCCCGAGGCAAAACTTCCCAGTTCCCATAGGCCATTGATCTGCCTGCAAAGATCGGGATATCTAACTGCAACCACTGCATGGTATGTCACAGGACTAACTCTGGAGCTGGAGGGAAGCATTAACCCCCAAGCATGGATGTCACTCACTCCGGCGGTTTGGGAATTTAAGACTGCTTGTATGTCACCAGCCATGGGTAGGAGGGTAGCGGCATGTTGCAAAATCCAGGCAAGGCGCACGAGAGACCGTGGAAAATTTAGAGCGGTACCCTCCAGCAGTTCTGAGTCCACAAATCGGGAGTGTCGTTGCATATTGGGCTGGGCGGCTTCAAATTGGGCTTTGAGGCCTGGAAGCACAGTGCTGGCTGCTCTGAGGTCTTCCTCATCCTGCGGCGAGAGGTGACTTGTCCATAGCTGACCTAACGTGGACTGTCCTCGTTTGAGGATTTGACTAAGAGCCGCTAAACCTTCATTTGCCGAACCGTCCAGCAGTCGGATCATTGCATCGGCAAGGTTGGCTGGCATGTAATAATTGCGGTCGCTTCGCAGTCCATGCTTTTTGGCTAGCAGTAGTTGTCGTGACCGTTTTGCGTTGCGAGCTGCCCGATCGATGCCGCCAGGTGTCTGCTCAGAGTCTCCTGTCCACAAGACCAGGGGTTGCTGTCAGCAGGCTGCTGTTCGCGGTCAGCATACTGCTGGCATGATGACCAGGAGGGAGAGCTCTTGCATAAAATCATTGTGGACCATTGCATGGTAAGATCCTGGGCTACCGTTCCCCCGGTGGTACCATACTGCTGGCCTTCATCAATGACCAGGAGGGAGAGTTCTTGCATAAAACCACCCATGGTGGACCATTGCATGATAAGATCCTGGGCTACCGTTCCCCCGGTGGCTAAAAATTAACTGACACTTGTTCAGCATTTGCCTTCTTTCTCTCGGGTGGATATCAAATTTCGTGTGGGAGTAACTGCTTTTGTTGCGCTCTTGGTCTCCCACCAGCCTACCTATGCGCCCAAACACCCCCGACGGGGGGTCGAGCCATAGGAGGAGGTCAGCAAAGGATCTAGTGCCGGAGTTCTCTTTACAAATGAACAGTATTTTGAGGCTGTCGGTATTGTCGATTTCAATCAAGGCCAGGATGAGGATTGCCATCGATTTCGACTTGCCTGCTCCGAAAAGCCCTTGGATACACAGATCTAGCCGATTGGTGAGCAACGCCATTGTCACTGCGCAGAGTGTGCCTAAAACATGTCCGTCAATCTCAGCGGCAAAGGATAGTGCCGTGGAGCGGGTCCAGGGGTGAAGCTCGCCCTCTACGTGACATGGAATTAGCACTAGGCGTAGCAACTGGCCGCACAAATGCAAGAAATGTGATCTTTTGTTGCCCTCCATTCCTTCCACTGCCGTTTGTACATTATAGATACCTAATCCCAGGTGGTATCTGCACGGGGAGGTTTGCGCAACAGCGGTAAGCTCTCGGGTAGGCTTAGTACATCCGAACATCCACATTGTATGTAGAAAGAAGGTCTTTGGGACCGGGCTTTTCTGTCCCTGGACGGTCGCATCAATGGGGTCCAGGTGCTGGCCGGAGGCACTATACCAGTCTTGGAGGGCTTCGAGTTGTTCCTTTGCAAAAAATTCAATGGCTGGTCCTGAAAGGAAAGCAACTTCGATGAATTTGGGGTTGCACTGTCTATATATGCGTGAGGCAGCTAGCTCATCCTTTTTTTTGGATGCGCGCGGCGTGATGGCTAGGACCAAGCCAAACAGGATTTGAAGGTCATCTCCGTCATCAGCTGGTGCTTCTGCTGTACCTACCATGGCAATAAGTCTACCCGTGCCAATGGGGCTGACTTTGTGATGGTGCGCATCGCTGGCTAGTAGGCTGAACACTTCAGTTTTACCCAGGCTTGGATGTCGGAACGCGAATGCATCTTGTCCGCCTTTGACTTTCCAGTGTCCAAACTCGCTACCTTTGAAAAGAAATTCAAGGGCGATGGGTTGCGATGGTTGCCGGACAGGTCCTGCACTTTGCATTGTTAACCCTGTTTCATTATAGCCTTCATTGGGGCTGAGCATGGGCAAATAATAATCTAACATGTAGACAGCCATGGGCAATTGCAAGGTGCCAAGGAAATGTTGTACCATGGTGGTATAGTTGAGCAACTTGGTCCTTGAGGAGATGGTGACTGTTGCCAACGTGGCTAAGTATTGGGTTGCCTCTTGCTCAGTTTTGACCTCCGAGTTATGGGCAGCAATGTGGGTGACAAGTGCCTGTGTCGTGGTTTCAGGTAGCTCGCACATCTCAGCTAATTCGCGCAGGAGTTTTCTGGCTGTTCTTGGGAAGTTCAAAACTGCACCATGAGATGAGACGGAGGGGAGCCTGTGAGTACACTTCGAAGGGGAGCACTCCAGGGGTACCTTCTAACTGCTCCATATCTGGTCGTCCTTCAGGGAGGGCGACTCGTGTCCAATGCGAGTAGTTGTGTTGTGCAGTGCCAAGGTACGCTCTCCATCCTGTGATATGCGTAATTGCAAATCCCCGTTGCCTAAGCAATTTAATGTCATGGTTCGACGGGTTCCATACGCAAAGTCTGTCATCTGCATGGTGAATGAGGTGGACCTCTCTCATCTGAGATCAGTTGTATGTCGTCAGCAGCGATGGTGGCAGGGCAATGGCTGCTAGCACGGTTTTGCCTTCAATGTCTGGGAATTCCGAGAGGATAGTCTCCCATACCATTCCTGCAAACGAGCCAGCGCTGTGCCCTCGGATGTAGATAGAGCCTACCATGTATCCTGTTAATCTCAGAAGGTCTACTGGGCGGATTTCAGGGGGCAAACATACTCCGACTAGCGGGTGTGCAACTAGTAACGTAGTGAAAAGCCGCAGGCCATGTATGTACCCGGGCCACGGAGGTTTCCTGTGTGCCGGGATGATAGGGCAGAAGCGCAACAGTTTCATGGCCCGACTGATGATTTGCGCCTGCAATTGGTTCGCACTGGGCATTCCTAAGACGCGGCACCAGAAGTGTGCACCTATGGGAAACATGGCAATGTGCAGTAGCAGGTATTCTTGTGTGTGGGCAGTGCCTGCTACTGTGCCAGCTCTTGCATTCCAATCGTCCTGTTTGCTAAGGGATGGCCCATACACATGCGCTTCCTTTTTGCAAGCTAGCAGTACGTCCCAATCTTCATCAAGTTCACCTCCACCCAACCCAGTGCACTGAACTTCCAGGGACCCTGGGTCAGCGTCATTGAGTTGCCAGGAGGTGTTATCCATGACAGTGATTTTCCAATCAGTGTATTTGGGGTCTGTATGGCTAGCAAGAACCTCATTGATGGCTAGTTCTGCGTTGCTAGGGTCAATTTCCAGTCGTCGTTGCAGCGCTTCCAGCAGAGGGAGGATTGGGGCAGTGGGAAGCTGGAGGCTCGCATGCTGACCGCAGAAGACAATGGCAGGCTCGCAAGCCTTGGGCCAAGGTGTATGGTTATTGCTGCTGTTGGGGGCGTCCACTGGTGTCCAAAGGCTCTGGAGAAGCAACACCTGCGTCTTAGTAAGGCTTCTGTTTTGCGGGACATGCGGCTTGGCGACTATTTTACTCCCTCGAACAAAATCGCAGCCTGTGGGGTGTGTCCATAACGGTGGTGCCTCGTCGACTCCTATGAGCGACACAGCAAGCGGTTGCAGCCCTTTGCTTAGCCACTGTTTGAGTTGGTGTCCTAGGCCTACTTTACTCCCATGGAAGGCGTGCACTATTGGCGGCAGGCTATACCCTATGGTTAACTCCTTGCTTTGGAACAACTTGTCTCCTGGAAGACAGAGTATGGGGAAGTCGGCTGGGAAAACTGACATAGGGGAGAGTGCACCTTGCTCGAAAATGGGGCGCGCCCAGGTAAGGAATGGCGGGGTCCGCTCGACAAAGTCCGGTCTAAGGTATCGGCCATCTCCATGACGTGGCCATTCTCCTTGCTCCGGGATGGGGAATGCAATGGCTCCCGCCCATTCGCCCAACATCGCCCATGCATGTGTCCAGTCAAGCGGGGTTCTAGCCTTACATCCTAGTAGGGGGGTGAGAAGCAGCCCGCCCCTCATTGCTTCCGCAGGGTCTTCTGGCACAGCGGTTGTAGCAAGGAAACTGGCTCGGCTATCTTTAAGTGCGGTGACCCAGTCATCTGCTGATCGGCGGTTGGCAGGGTGAGCTATTCGTCTTGCCTTTGGGGCGGGTGCATCACTCGGACAGGAGCTTTGGGCAGTAGCCGGGGGCATGAATGCATCCGGGGTTTCTTGGTCCATTTCAACATCAGCTGCATTGGTCGGGATATGCCCTGTCACAATGATTAAGCCGGCATTGAGTTCAGCTTTGGCTTCTGTGGCGAGGAGTACTGCCGGAGGGCACTGGTTAGAGCTGGCCATTGTGTTGTGTTGCATTGCTTCGGCTCTGCTTGCCTTATCCGTCATAAGATTGATTAGTTCGGCTATCTCAAACAATGAGGTCGGCACGCAGTCAGAGTCGATGAGTGCAAAATTTACAGTGGGGAACATTAAGCACAGCGCCTCCAGAGCTGCAGCACCAGCCCAGGTATAATGGACCTGATGCAAACCTGTGTCAGCATGAATGGGAAAATAAATGGCAGTCGTTTTCTCCCGGTAAGGGCCAGTTACTGTACATCGGCCCTTGATCCAGGGTGCAAAATGCGGCCAGTAGGCTGGAGGATCAGTGCCTGACAGTTTGCGGTTGTCCACATAAACATAAACGGTGGCATACTGTGGTAACCATGAGAGATTATCTATGATCCACTGGAAGAGCGTTTTATGATGGACCTGGCTGGCTGCGGGGCGTTGGACGCCGTTCCCTTCGTCCACCATGAGTGCGGGGTATGTCAGGGGTGACCGGGGCATTCGACAAGAGCCAACATCGTCCCATTTCCACCTCTGTTTGATATCGTCCATGCCGAGCGGGGTCTCAATCTCTTTTTGCGAGAGGAAAAGTTCATCAAGCTGGTGGCTTAATTGAGTGACCTCCTGGACATTGAGGAAATCTATAGGTGCGGCAATTTCCCACCGTTCCCTTGGGGGAGGCTCGGCCCCTTGTTGGAAATACGGAGCGTCATCTTCTGCTTCGAGGGCGTCAAAGTATTCTGTATCACTGTCCATTGACACATCCTCGACTGTGTTATCTGGGGCGGTTGGTTCTGCTGGTTCGATGTCTGTATCTGAGTCATCAGGGTCAGGCGACGTCAATGAACCTGTTTGGTGTCATAAGCTGTTGCAGCATGTTGACGCCGGCTTGACCCTGAACAGCCGGTACCATAAGCTGTTGCAGCATGTTGACGCCGGCTTGACCCTGAACAGCCGGTACCCGGGTGTCAGGTGCCAAGTGACCAGGCGAAAATAGTGAATGCTATATGAGCAGTGAGTGCAAAATGTGTCAACAGGATTGGCTGGGCTAGGGAAACCCCGAACACCCGGCACCCGGGGTCAAGGTTCCCCGCTGCGGGGCCAATTCGTTGGAGGTGAAACAGGTAGGAAACAAAACAATCAGGGTTTGTCTTACACCTTAGTATGCGAATTGATGTCGGATGGCTGACCTAGCTATGAAAACTAGTGGAGCCACAAAAGCTGCAGTGCGAACAATTGAGCCACTGACAGTTGATGCAACCTTCTTTGCCCAAAGTAAATGTTAGTTCGACAGAAGTTGAGATGACTAACGGTGACAGGACCTGGGACACACGCCTAACCAAGACAGCTGAGCATACAAAAATCCCCTTAAATCCTCTTACTCCAATTTATGGGGGTCATACTTGAGTGGGTACTCTCCCTTACAGTAGGTTTGGGGGGAATTATCCTGGCACGCAGCTGCTTTTCTCTTGGCGCATCTGTGGAGTAGGCGGCATTAGAAATGGCACTGATCAGGTGCTTTCACACAGTCAGGTGCACGCAGTACTAGCTGTCTGTATGGTCAGTCAATGATTTCCATTTCCATATCTGCAACAGGAGAGGGTTGCAGAGTGTCTGGTGATTGGTCATCTTGCATTCTTTTAAGGCGCTTTCTAATGCGCGTGAGATGCTCGCGGGCATTGACAAGCCGCGTTTCATGGAAAGCTACTCTTTCACAGGCTGTCTTCTCCATGTTCTGTAACGTCGGGATGTCCACTGCGGCGAGGTCGACGTCCTGCCTGGATTCGCTGGCGGGCTCAGGGCTGCTAGCACCAGCAGTGTCAGTTGCTTGAGTCTCTGGCGATTCTTTGGGTGAATTTGCAGGCGACGATTCTTCTGTTGATGTGTCGTCGTGGGCTGCGGGCTGTTCCGGAGGTTGCTGTTGCTCATCATCTTTGCTGTGAGCTGCAGAGTGAGAGTCAGAGGATAACACGCCGGTACCCGGGGTATCCGTTTGCGCTTTGTTCGCAGGCAGGGCCGATGGTGGGCCTGGTCTTCTGTGAGATAAAGATTGTGCACTGATTTTGTCAGGTGGCTTGCTTTGCTGATGGGCTGGAGCTTCTGCCACCACGCCTGCACTGGGATTGGACGATGCGGCAGTTGCCGCGTTGTCTGTGCTTTGTTGACTTGCGGCCAGCAAATTGGCTGGTTTTTGGGTCTGTCTAGCCTCCGCTGGTCGACTATCTGCCAACGTTTGTTGGTTCGCCTGATGAATGATAGACTGCAATTCCATATATTGCCGCTCTCGGTCAGCCACTTGCTGTGGCGTGCTCTGAGTACCCTTGGGGTCCTGTGGAGTGTCTGCTTGCAGTTTTTGTACTGGCTGCTTTGCTGCGGATCGCTCCGTCCACCTGGTTGGTATCGGCGGAGGCGGAGGCAGTGCCCATTTCACATGCTGCGACGATTTAAGTCGGTCAATGCGTGGCTGAATTTCATCCCGCAGCTCAGGTGGGTACGGCTCTCCGGTCTCAGCTAACCACTGTACAGTTTCTTCATGCGTCCACAGGGTGGTTCTCCACAATGGGATGGTATTGTCATCAGTGACCCAGAACAATGGCTTAGGCGGTAGCAACTCATGGGCTTCCACGATCAAAGGCAGCAGGAAAGCTAATCTCTTTTGCTCATGGAAAATCATTGCTCCGTTCGGGTGAACTTTCAGGTGGGTATGGTTCCACACAAAAGGTTGCACGACACGCATGGTGTGAGCGTCACGATTAAAGATGGATAGTCGGACTTGGGTATACGGTGGCGCAGCACCGTAGACTTTCCCATCCCAGGGTGGTTCAAGAAAGCCCCACCTCTCTTTCCGGCCGTAATTAACGGTCTCCCAAAAGGCAGGGTCAAACTCTTTCTCAAGAACGTCTGCAAGAGTAGAAAAGAGAATCCATGGCACCTCGTCAATATGCAAGTGGTATTCTACCAGCGTAAAGTTATATGTTGTTTGGCAATCTCCTACCCATATTGTGCCCCTCACTGCAAGAAAGCGAACTTTGCTGGCTGCTGGCATGTCCCAATTCATTCCAGCCGATATGTCCAGTAGGTGTTGATCAGAAACACTGATTTGGCCAGACGGAAAAGGGTTTGGCTTCGGCATACCAGCAGCAGGTACCCTGCAGTGGCAGCACTCTCCGGAGTGGAGGCAGTTGCACGGCGTATGTTTAGACCAAACGACAGGAACCACTCGCTATTGCGGGCAGCGGCCAAACAACGAGAACCCCGTGTTGGCTTGAATGTATGAACGGGCGAGCAAATTAGAAGTTGGGGTCAATGAGGATCCAGGCAACACTGGCTTATGCAGGTGCGATGTCCTCACAGTTCGAGCCAACGGCTGCTGACGGAGACAGTGAATCATGTTCGGTTCAGGCACAGTTGACAAAATACCAGACACTGCAACGGTGGGAAGTATGTGCAACATGTAACCGGTGACAGGATTGGAGTGAAGGTGCATTGTGGTTCGGTAGTAGAGACATGACACAGGAGGAGGTAGCAAGGGGCAGGGCAAGTGGTGGGGCAGCAGCACATGACAGGAGGAGGTGACTACCTGTGCAAGATATGCTAGAAACGATGGACCCTGAGGAGCACTATCAGCAAGGAGTACACATTAGTGAGAGGATATATGGCCGTCAGGATATTGGGAGGAGGGGTGACAGTCATGAGTGTGTGAACCATGTGAGATGAGTGCCTGGTAGGGTGAAAGCGAAGCTGAACCACCATTACCCAAGGTGCCCTTGGGAACAGTGGAGGAATGAAAGACACATGTGTCATGTTCCTACTGATGTGAGGGGCACAGCGGGGGGTGAAGGCATGAGGGACTGCTGAGATAGATGGTTGAGTGCGGGAAGCAGTTTCAATCCGTTCTATTCTTAAGCGGGGGGGTACACCTACAATGTGTCGACTCACCTGTTGGAGGGGGCCTAGGGCGGTTGCGAGGGAGTACGGATTGCTGACTGCTTGACTGTTTTTTGGCAGCAGGTGGGCACTCAGACTAGCCGAGTTGAAAAATTCTATCTGTACATTGCTGCTCCGCACTTCATCGCAGTAGTATACGCAGGATGCGTTGTTCCGTCGTGAGCATTGTTCGGTCACAGCGGGCGATAAATGCACTGATCTCCAGGTGGGCGGTTCCTAATACTCCGCTTAGCACTTGCTCGTCAAACCCTATGTCGTCCAGGTCATCCATGGTTTCCTCCAACTGGTACTGCAATCTCATGGCCAAAAGTTTAACACGATGGACAAAAAGGAGCTGCTGGAGTAAGGCACGAACATGGTCAGCGGTTGCGCTGCGCGCTGCCCTGTGCATGAATCAGGTCCGAAATGCTGTACAGCGCTAATGGACGTTCGGCAGCAAACAGGGTGGTGGACAGGAAAAACAGAGGCGGGTAAGCTCTAGCCAAATTTCACGGACGCACTGACAAAGATAGACAGGTAGTATGTATGCACTTACGCACCTCCTACTGTAACATGTCAATAGTATGTTTTGAGGCCCTAGTGGCTATTCGGCTATTCTTAGCGTCCTGCATACTTGGAAGTCTAGATTGGACTGTGGCAGTAAGGAGGCAAATGTTGAAGCCGTTACAACAATGTAATAGTATTTGGTGTAGTGTCATCCCCAGATAATTACTTAAGGGCAGCCAATGACTAGAGAAACACCCCTGTGGTACAGAGCCAAGGACATTGGCTGGAGCTATGCCACCAGTAATTAGGAAACACCAGTCTTTCCAGCAGCTGTTAGCAGCATGTCTGAGGAGTTCATCAATCTCTGAAAAATTATTGAATAATTCCATGGTCACTCAGTATTTGTCACAAGGCCCGCAATCAAAACCTTCCAAAAGGATATGCCCGAAAAAAGTGAAAAAGCTTGAAATAATGGTAAATTACAATTATCGGGCACAGCTGCGGGTCAAAGGGATACCTTTTATATCTTTCCTTTGGACAGATGGTGATTCCGATTCAATGCGGCAACTGGAGAGCTCACCGTGGCCACAGCTCCTTTTTGTGCCTTGTACCAATCCGAAGAGGCCTAAGTGCATCGATGCGCGGAAGTACTTCCATCAACATTTACCATGGTCCTTGATCTTCGTTGGGAGCTCTTGCGATGTCCTAGAGGGTAGTTTGTCCAAGAGGCTGGTCTGTGCAAGAACTTATTTGTCAGAAAATCTTGCCAGCTACCTGTGACTGATTGTTGACGCCCATAGAGTTTGCGCTGTTCTGTGCTAATAGATTTTGGAGTAACACTTGTGGCTCAAAAACCTGATCCTTAGGCCATGGGCCTTGGCAGAAAAAGGCAAGACCGTGCAAGAGCAGCTTACTTGACGCGCAGGTGTACGAGCTATCGCAAACTAATGTCTGGTGCTCCGGTTGGACTCCGTCCAGGACACCAGCGCCAAGACTTGCTGGCCAAAGAAAGCTTCACGGCTGCATGCCGCCGTCTGGCATATAAGGCAAGGCAAAGGCTGTTTCGGCGCGAATGAAGTACAGAACGCTAAGATGGCACCGGTTTGGGGCAGTGTACCGCATTTCGGAGTAGTAGTTAAGAGTCTCGCCATTACCCAAGGTACCCTTGGGAATAGCAGCTATCCTACACTGCTAGCGCTCTAGGCTATCAAGCTCTGAGTATGAGGTGCAATGGGCAGCGAGAGCACTATCTACTTGAACTTGGCGGCACTGGATGTCCTACCGGCTCAATTACTCCTCACGAGGGAGGAGTCATTGTGGTACTTCTCTGTCCTGCGTCGGTGGCGCATGGCCATGGATCTTCAGCGGTGTCGTGTGGAAGTGATGTCCATCACCCGGGAGTGAACCTCTTTTTTTTTTTCCTCCGGTTTGGCCGATTCGCACTAGGCACGGTCCTTACAATTGCGTAAGCAGTGAAAAGCAGTAGTGTACAGGACACGTGTGGTCCAAAAATCTCAGGCAAATCATCATGAGAAACTAATCAAACAACAAGAATCACAGCCAAAAAACGACCCGCAAATCCCCCAGCCAGATTTGCGTTTCGCCACCAAGCAAAACAGCGAAGCAACACAGAAAGGGGCAGGGCCCAACAAGAAACAACACAAAAATTTCTCAGATTTGCCTTGGATACAGCGACCTGAGCCACTGTATCATCATCAAAAACATGCAAACTAATTAATTGCGGCGGTGCACTGAGTTGTACCTGATTGCCCAGATCGTCTTACCTGAGAGCAGCAAAGAGAGTCCATCTTTGGAGGCAGACTTGATGTGTGGAACAAAGGCCGCCAGCATAGACGATTTGTCAATAAATAATCTTCCGCTGCTCTGCTGTTCACACTGTATGGTACAGCATATGCTAGGCAGTCTATTCCTATCAGCATACACCACCGCAAGGGACTGTAATCTATTTCCCCCCCAGAACGGGGAGGAGGACACAGACAGCCTGCAACATTGTAAGCACTTGCAGAAACCGTCACGTGATTGTGCCCAAGACCCTAAGGCCGTGGGTGAAAATGCAAAGGCCTGACCGGCTCAGTACGGCCATGACAGAAAACTGATGTTTCGACTATACCATGGGCTCGTGAGCACTTCCAGTATGATACTGCAGGTAGGTATACAAAAGTCGCATTTGCATTGCTGTAAGTCTTGTGCACTAAAACGATCAATGATGAGGTGGTTCGCTGCGCCAGCACCAGATACTCAGACAGGAGTCACTAGGCATCATCGTCCCAGCAAGTTCTGCGGAGAGGACCGGATGCCCAGGAAGGCATCTGTATCTTCCAGACAAAGCCACTCTCCCATTGAGTGGGCTATAGGCCAGAGCAATACAAAAAATCCGCACAACGAACCATGTGGGCAGGCTTTGCTGCACTCGGGCGCTCCAGACTGAACTGCAGGAAGCACAACTGGACAGCGCCAGTAGAGCTCACTGCAGTGCAGCCTAGTCCATGGCTCTACCGGGAATCTACCGCCCCTAAAGAAAACACAAAGGAAACAAACAACAGAGAGAGAGGGGCCCATCCCAATATAGCCAAAGAGGAAGCCACCAGACAAATAGAACACAAACAAACAAACAAACAAACGAATTCAAAAGGGGATCAACTCAACTAAAAGAAAGGGGGGGGGGACGGCGAGCAAAGGCTGTCCCACCTCGGATAAATCCTTCGTCACAACAGGATGAGATCAATGTGGCCATGGTGAAAAAATGGGTTACTGTGCAGAGCTATACCCTCGGTATCCAGGCAACAGAGGAAGCAAAAACACCGTACGCCCAAACAAAACGAAACCTGCCATCAAGGGGGACGCAAAGAGGGGGGAGCGGCCAAAGAACAACCCATGCAATACAACAAGCCAGCAGAGAAAACGAGGAGAGGAGCCAGGAGGCAGCACAGGACAGAGAGAGAGAGGACACACACGCACTAGAAGGGGTACGAACGTGTCTTAGCGGAGTCCAGGAAGGGGACAAGGATCATACCATGATGAATACCTTGAGGGAGCACACAGCACCCCAACAACACATGAAGCATGGTGTAGAGGGAAAGATCCCCACACAGGGCCAAGGCCTTTGTTGCCATGAGACATGATGAGGGGGGGAAACAGTGCGCAACAAACACTCCAAGCGCAGAGGCACGGCAACCAGGCCATCGCCGGAAGCAACGATACCCAGAGGGAGGGACCAGTATAACCTGGACCAAGGCGCCAACGAGGACCATCCGAGGGGGAGGGAGGGCGACGGCAGGCAGTGACCAAACAATCAACCAGAAAAGAATCACCAACCGAGGCACTACGCCTACTGTAGCTCTGCACATTGCATCAACTCTGGATAAAAAGATGAGTTCACGGACCTTAGCTAGTGGGACGGGTAAGAGAAGGGTAGTTTCGTCAGTATTATGTCAGGGGAAAGCGAAACCAGTTACTCCATCACCTATGATTGTCAGGCACCGAGTGCGAGCATGCACTAATGCAGTGGGCTGCATGGTGTGAGGAGGCCTTAGTGTTATCTAAGCTCTCGGCTGGACAACTCATTCTAAGCACTAGTGCAAGGAGAACGCATGCTGCTCGGCTTGTTATGCCTAGGCTATTACTCCCACATGAAAACACATGAGTGTGGATACTGGCTGTTGGAGGTCTGAATCAGTAGGGGCCAGGCATGTGATAGAACATTTGGATAAGTATAAATGAGGAGAAGCTGTGTCACCTACTGCATACCAGTGCACCTGTCACGTCGTTGGACAGACACACCAGTGTGGAAGTAGCCTCCCAGGCATGGGTCATGAGGAACCTGACAATTATAAATGAGGAAAAGCTGTGTCCCCGACTGCATACCAATGCACCTGTCACATCTTTGGACAGACACACCAGTATGGACAGTAACCTGAAGTAGAAATGACGAAAGACCCAATAGTGATTTAAATAAACTCCCACTTCCGTTGCTGATGAAACAAAAACCAATGTCGTGTGAAAGACAAAGCGAGGTGAAACAGAAAAGAGAAAAGGGGGAAAGAAGAGACAAGGTGGACACAAATAGAGAAAAGATGGGAGATGGTGTTGGGGGGGTCATGTCGTACCTCTCATGAAATGTTCCAAGTGATGCTTCTTGTCCGATGTGATAGTGTCGTTCCATTCATTGGTGAGTGCAAACGAAACTGGGTTAGCTGCTTGCTGAGCAATAGCTCGCTGATGTAGCGCTCGAATCGCCCGTTGATGTTCATCCAGATCTTCCGGAGGAACCCTCTTGCGGACTCTCCTGTCTGGGAAGGTTCGTTCCCGCAAGCTGGCTTGCAAGGCATGTCCAGCTACATAAACTGCAGGTTGCTGGAATAAAACACGCTCCACAAATCTGTTGATATGCACTGTCCATTCAGCAAACATATGGCTGTGCGACAGTTGATTCCTGAGTCGCGCTACCGTTTGATGCAGGCTCCCATTGGTATGCCACAATAACAACAGACTGAAATTGGAAGGCCAATCAAGTGGGCACAGTGTGGCTGTTTCTTTCCATTTTTCAGGTGTAAGCCCTTCTTGAGAAGGTACGATCACTTCCAGAGTAGTGCGAGTCGGTCCCAGTGGTTGGAGACCTCGCATCATGGATGGTTCAACGAGCCCTGATGTGTATCCATGGATGAGCTCCTGGAAGCATCCAGCCATTTGAAAGTCTTCATCCAGTCCAAGACGAAAACCAGGCATGGTTTTGGCAGCAAATTTGACTGCTTGGAGCAGCTGTTTTGCTCCTTCCACTGGAGTCTCGTCACAGGAACGTTTCGGGCATGCGATGTTGATTTCTTGTGGTTTCTGCGCATTCTCAGGGGCATTCTCAAGAAGTTTGGGAGCAATTTTGCTAGCCCAGCTAGCCGGGAACCATGCCAATAGGGCAGAGGCACCACTCGTAAGGTCCACTAGCCCAGTAGTTCGTCGATGCGGCCGATCAGTGACCAGGACTTTTACTGGGCCACTCGGCGCTCGACTCCGGTTCACCTCAGAGCTCTCAAGGGCCGAGCTGATGAGCTCAGAAAGGATGGGCCGAAACCAGTACGTGGCATACAGCAAGCATTCAGTTTCTGGAGTCACCATGCATTCAGCCAATCTCATCAACGAGCTCATCGCTTGGGCGAGCTTTTCTGCCAAACGAATTGTGAGAGCCCTTGCCGTCTGCAGGAGGACATCCTCTATCATTGTGGCACTTTGTCCACGCAACCACAGTTCACAGGCCACACTCAGCAGGATGCGCGAAAACTTTTCTTGGATGGCAGTCAATGACAACGTCAATCTCGCCTGTAGCCATAACTGTGGGAGAACTCCAAGGTTTTCAGGCATGCAAAAAGGGTTTCCGTTAGGTTGGACATTAGTGATCAGGATAGCTAGCTTGTCAGCTGCACTCGCGATCTCATCTTCAGAAGGATCTTCAGCTGCATCAGGTATAGGTGGACACCACGCAACTGTAGGGTCCTCTGGGTCACTCTCGTCATCGGTAGAGGCCGCTTCCTCATCCGAGGAGGGGTCATTCACTGTGTCTCCTGCACCCTCGGGGCTTGCAAAATTCATGGACCCAGGATCAATCCGGCGATCCAATGTGTTCAAGCGGTCCGGTTGCAACCGATGGGCATCGAAGTAGTGGATACCCGGTATTACGACAAGTTGCCGATCCGTATACCCACGTGAAAAAAGACCTTGTGGCCTCGATGTCGATGAACAAGTGCTGGGGACCCATTATAGGCCGCACAGATCCAGAGAGGTGATCTATACCCATCAGCAGCATAACCATACAAGTATTCCCGATCAATCGAGCAAGGGAAAAACCCGCTGGTCGTCAGCACATGATCACGTGTGCGGGACTCTAATGCTGCAAGGACATCAGGGGGTAGCCGTAGCTTGTCTCTGCATGCCACAACCAACCGATATCGTCGCCACACTCGCGTGCCATTGGTGGTCACTATCATGGCAATAGCAAGGGGAGGTTTATCTTGGGAAATAAATGGGTCCACCAATCCCCAGTCCAGTATGGCACTTTTGTCACTGGGGTATTTTGAAGGGCCATGGTACTGAATGTCGCGGCCTTTCAGAGTGAAGTAGCCATAATGGTACACTCCTAGTGTCTGAGCCATGCCAATCATGCCTGCCATATCAAGAGGCGAAACAATATAGGTATGTTCAATGGCTCTTGTGAGCGCTACAGTTGCTCTCCCATAGCAGTCTTCGCGCTCATCTGCTGTTGCATCCCGACGTCCTCCACTTAGAAACCCAACGCCTGTTTGAACAATGACCGCAATGCGTGCTGTTGCTCCCGCGGCAGAGGAAGTGGTGGAGACTCTAAGCCCACCATACCAAGCGGACTGGAAACCATGTTGGAGCAGCAAGTTGTGCACTGCCGTACGATTGCATAGGACAAGCAGCTGCGAGGTCGCTCCCTGTTGCAAGTTGCGATAATAATTCTTCAGATAAGTGCAGAAAGCAACGACGTCCTCGACTGCAGCTCGTAGATCTTTAGGTGCCTTCCACAGTACTGTCCGGAAGCCTCCTTGTGCCACAGTGGACTCATGTGGCACGAAGTGCCCAATGTAGATGTGATTGGGCTCGTGGAGGACTAACTCAGGATATCGAACTGCAACAATAGCTTGGTAAGTCAGCATTGAGACCCGTGAGCTGTTAGGGAGAATGATACCCCACCGGTGAGGTCCACATAACCCTGCAAGGGTTGTGGTGCACTCAGGTACTCCAAATTCCTCTGGTGCTGTGGCAATCAGCAGGACTGCTAGAGCTGCCGCAACCAGGCTGCTGTGTGCATCCAGCTGGCACGAGATTCGGCTGTGAAGCACACGCCCCAGGGCAGCAGGCAGCTCGTAGTCTTGCGGAGTGGATGTCCATGGGCCACTATGCGACTTATTTGCAAGGCGCAGCAAACTGAAGAGATCAGACT
Source organism: Cladocopium goreaui (assembly GCA_947184155.2). Classification (NCBI taxonomy): domain Eukaryota; class Dinophyceae; order Suessiales; family Symbiodiniaceae; genus Cladocopium; species Cladocopium goreaui. The sequence continues at coordinate 97,804 of CAMXCT020001382.1, read as the reverse complement.
CCGGATCTTGGCTCGCATCAGGCCAAAGCTGCGCTATAAGTGCTGTCATTCGTGCCGGCGGGAGATAGTCTCCTGACTTATCAAGTGCTCGGAGCCCTAACGGCCGTTGCAACAGTTTGCGACGATTGACAGCAGCTGCTCGGCCTTTTGACAATCCGCCTGGGGTTTGCCTATGATCACCAATGAAAACAGTTAGGGTTGGTTGTTGAATAGCAGCGAGAGCTGCAATTTCATGGTAGTTGCCATACTGTTGACTTTCATCCATGAAGGCAAGCCAGGTGCGAGAGATCCAATGACCAAAGCTGGAGTAACGCATCGCCATTTCCGCCGTGGCCGAGCCACCTGTTGCAATGAGGACATTCTTGTGAGCGATGATTCTATTGCGATCACTGCATCGAACGTCAATCTTGGAGGCATATGCTTCACCTTTGCCTTCCTCCATGCGTCCAATTAGCCTACCAAAGCTCTTGATTGTGGGGGGCGCGAGATCACTCAATTGATCCGCAAGTGCTTTGGCAGCTACATTTTCTTTCGTATAGATGATGGCAACAAATTCCTGAGTTCGCAGCTCAGGGCAATGAGCAAGACCGCAAGGGACCGCGTTTTGCCAGCACCAAAAACCCCGGCAATACATAAGTCAGATCTTCCTGTCAGAATGGCCAGTAACAATGCAATAGAAACTGTCAAGACATGTCCATCACCGTGGGCTGCTAAAGGAAGGAGATATTCACAGTAGTAACTGTCATGGGCCCCATCCATTGATATTGTGGCTGGTGTCAAAAACCGTGTCAATATTCTGACTAATGCATCCGTCAGCTGCGTTTTGCGCTCGCTGGCCATGCGGCGAACAGGTATATGCGGTTGCACGATGCCCATTGCCAGTGGTAAGCGCGACTGGTTAGCCTGCGCAAACACTAAGAGTTCATGGCGGCTGCGTGTGTCTCCCAGAAAAGCTAGCTCCTCCCATACAACGGTCATGGACGCATAGTCTTCGATGGGTTTCGGCCAGTCCTTTGCAGGATCAAAGTAACCCATTGTTTTGAGATATTGGTCCAAGAGCCGCCCACAAAAGGTCCGAGCAATGGGTAGCGAGACGATAACGACCTCCAGCAACTTCGGGGCAATGCGCTTGATAGCTCGCTGAGCAGGGTTCTTACTGGTTCCGCTAGACATCACCTTTTCATGTACAAGTACTATGACACACCGATGCTGAGTATCTGGCAACTGGAGGACACCCAGTAATGCTCTGCCCGCCATCACATTGGCTTCTAAGTTGCCTAGATTCCCAGCCTCGCAGAGTTCTCGCGGCGAGGTCATTGGAACATCCGACGGTGCACTAAACAGCAGGAGCGGGGCACCATCAGTATGTAGGTGAACAACATGAAACCCAGCATAAGCCTCGTATTGGTAGGTGAGCTGCAAGCGTGTTCCTGTTTGTCCTCGCTTCTTCTGCTGCGCAAGTTCCACACTGACCCAGGGCTGGAGATGCTGGAGCTGCCGTCCCACATGGTACGCGTCTAGTTGCGGAAGAACCATGTCCAGTAGGAAGATGAGGGTTCGTAATGAGAACCCACGCAGGAATTCCGCCAGTAGGTTGCGAACCAGCAACCCACCCTCATCGTGGGAGCCTCCCGGTGTGGGGATCATCGCAATCAGAGCTGCTTGTAGGTCAGCTTCCGTTTCAGGCTGACCATCCCGTATGTCCCGTCCACCGATGGGTATATTCTGTAGCTCCATGTTCCCTTCTCCTGCTGCTACTAACAAATCACTTAGAGTCGTCTTAAGGTGCTCAGGAAGGTCAAAGCTAACCCATGAGAGTACACGCAGCAATCCCTCGCACCGTACCCCATGTGGAATAACTTGCGGGGTGGTGATTTGTAGCCTCTGGATTTCGTGGACTCCTTCGTCAAGGTCAATGAAGAGCAAGTGGCCATAGGAATGTTTGGCACGCCCACTCCAGGTGGGGTGCCCCTCTATAAGAACAACCTGATAGTTAAATTCAGTCAGAGAAGCAGGTCTCCACACACATAGCCGGTCTTCCAGGCAGTGCACCAGTGTGACTCTGCGTTCGCCTGTGGCAAGTCGCAGCATCTCTGGCGGCGTCGCAATCGCAGCAACTTTAGTGAGGCCAGGGAATGCAGCAAATTCACTCAGGATCTCGTGGACTGCTAAGCCCGTATAGGACCCTGCCGAGAAACCATACACGTTAATGTCCCTGCTCACTCTGTTGTCCCCTGTAGTGACCAAGTGTGGAAAACATGACTTCAGAAAAAGCTGTTTCCCTTGTGGATGGTAGCAACGGAAGATCTGCATAATCGCGGTTGACCAGGTCGGATGTGGTGGCCTGGAGTGGGCTGGCCGGATGGTCGCGGCCTCAATGAGGCGGATCGCTCTCGTGAGCAGCAGCTGTGGATCAGAAAACTGTTCAGGGAGGAAATCACGCCAAGCTGTCCATCCATCAGCAGTGGAAAGGAGCTGGTACACAGCATATTCGTGCACTGTTTTGGTAAGGCCCAATTGGGTGATATGTTCTTCCCAATTGTCTGTCATCGCAAGCGATGGGCCATACACCTTTGTTTGCGCAAGATTTTGCAGGAAAATATCATATTCGTGTTCGCTACTAAGCAGGCCACCTCCTAATCCACTGCAATGCACTTCAAGGGGTCGGTCTTGCATCGGGGCGTCATCTTGCCAGACTTCTGCAAGGGAAAAGACCCAGGATGCCCAGTCAACCGAGTCCTTGAGTGTAGCAGGCATCTCAGCTTCGGGTTGTCTTCCTATGTAACGTTGTTTGGACAGTTCTCCAACATCTATAGTCTGCTTATTGACAGTGATTTCCCATTTAGCCATTTCTCGGAAAGGTAACGGAAGACCAAACTTCAGGAGAGCTGCTTGCTGAAGCGATGTACATGAGGGTTCCGATTGTTCCTTTCGTTGCCACAATCCACACAGCAAGATCAGTTGGGCTTGGGAGAGAGGGGGAGGTGGCACTTTGGCATGCAGCCGCAGTCCAACCACTGGAAGGAAATTGTGATGTAGCCATTGGGGCTTCCATTCATTCGTGCCAAATAAAGCAGCAGCCAGCGGCAACCAGCCAAATTGGGCGAGGTCAGCGAGACTGTTCGGCATTCTTTTCTTGGCACTGGTGCCAAATCCATGAAGGATAACAGGCCGCATGTACTGTGGCTCGATTGCCATGGCTTGGTACATCTTGTCTCCTGGTAGCACTCGTACACTGACCTCACCGGGCAGCAGGCTAAGGGTCGGAAGGGCCCCTTGCTCGTAGGCGGGCCTAGCCCATTTATGGAAGTTTGGTTGCCTGCCTTGGTAGCCATCAAGGATCTTCCGTAAATGACCATGGCGCGGCCAGACTCCAGAGGCTGGGACAGGAAACGTAACTAGTCCAGACCACTGGCCTAGCAAGCTCCACGCATGGCACCAATCTGCAGTAACCCGTGTGGACGTGCCAAGCAGAGGAGAGCCAAGTAATCCACTAGCGACTGCTCTCTCGACATCTGCAGGTGGATATGTAGTAGCTAGGTAGGCTTCGACATGTCTGTGGTAAGCAATGGTAATAACGCGGGCAATTTCGTCAGGATCTGTGTCTGGGTCCTCCAAGACAGTAACAGGTACAGGACTCTCATGACCCGAAGCCAATACAATGACCAGACCAGCATTGATTTCAGTGAAAGCCTCACTCACAAGGATGACTCCTTTGGGCCTAGGCGCAGTGGCAGTTTCATCCACGGCTGCTTTGTCCTTCCGAGTGGGTTTAGCTGACCCAGACGGGGAAGAGTCATCGCTGCTGGACGTCACTCGACGAGACATTCGGGGACTCGGGTCTGGCGAATCACCATAGTCTACTTCGTCTGCCAAATTGGCACCGTAGGTGAACGGAGGGGCTCGCAGTGGATCTGCTTTTCGAACAGCAAGATGGTCCGCGCTATGCGATCTAGACAGCTTCGAAGGTGGACCAGGCTGCTGCATGTCCCTTCCCGTGTCCACAGATCGCGCACGTTTGTGCGATGACGCAATGGGGCTTGACAGTTTGCTCTTGACAACTGTGCTTGATGCAGCTGAATGGGTTGGGTCAGTGCTCGCCAGCCAAAGTTCCCGTATCTCGAAGAGAGTCACTGGCACACAATCGCTGTCAATCAATGCAAAGTTGATGGCCGGGAAGAGGAACACACACGCATCAAGGATGTACGTCCCTGCCCATGTCGGGTGTACCTTATGGAGACCAGTGTCAGCTGAAATGTGGACAAAGACAACTGTGGTGAGTTCTCCATATGGGCCGACATAGCGTAACCGTTCTTTCCACCAAGCAGCGACCATTGGCCAATGACTGAGTCCAGGCTCAGACTTGACCTTATCAGATTGCAAATCCCGATTGTCCGTCACCAAATATACCGTGTGGTAAGGCAAGAAAGCAGGGCTTTGACTAACCAACCATCGGTACAACTTATGCCAGTCAGGCCCAGGTAAGGTTTCTCTCCCACCTACCATTGCAATTTCATAGTCATGTCGATCTGGTGCAGCGGTCTTCTTATGGGGGTCTCCAAGCCTCCAGTGCTGCTCAATGGATACATTCAGCCCATACTCAGTCGAAATGCTCTTATGCTGTTCAAGCGCAAAGAGCAAATCAAAGAAGCTGACGTTAGGGTTCTTTGCATACCAGGATTTCACAACTTGTTCTCTGGAAAGCAGAGACATCGCACTGTGCAGTTCCTGCGTAGCTGTTCAGGGTGTAGAGGTAAAGTGGGGTGGGGGGGAGGTGTTGAGAATCCTGACACGTCTTTGGTCAGAAGACTCAAGCACTTCAATCAGTATTGAATGGCAAACACAAAGATGAGTAGGAGGACACACAGCAAGACCACCAACACAGAAAAGCAAACAAACGGAAACCAACACACAGAAAAAGAGAACGGACACCGAACCAAACCACACAAAACAACAGAGAAGGGGGGAAGGGTCGAGTGTTGAAAAACCTGGCACGTCTTTGGCCAGGCAGTTCAAGCACCTTGACACGAAGTAGGATAAACAAGAAAGCCCGAACCCACAAATAAATACACGGCAGTCGAATCAGGCGGCGCACGCAGCAGTGGGGAAAAAGGTGCAATCAGGGGGGGAAGAAAGGGATCAATAAAAGCTGGAAGCCCTGACAGTCTTTAGTCAGAAAATCCAGGCACAAGAGTGAACAAGAAGAAAGGAAGAGAGAAAGGGAGGGAGCAAGGCACTCCGAACCAAAGAGCAGAAAAGGAAGAAACCACACACAAACCAATCAGAGGGGGGAAAAGGGTGGTGGAAGAAGCACTGGTAGCCCTGGCACGTCTTTGGCCAGAGAAACCAGATGCCAAATGGGACGGAGAACGATGAGTCAGGTAAGGGATGTAACGTAGCAAGGGGCACTATCGCGAAATTAGATCCTAATGCACGAAAAATCAGGAAATAAACTGTGGTGTGACAAAACAAGTCTGTAGCAGAACCCTTGTCTGAGAATCGGAAAGGTTAGTGATATGAATCCCTCCCCGAGGTGCTCTATATTTCCCTTTTCTGGAACTATGCTGAGACAGCTGGTCTGTCTGCTGCTTTGCATTTGAGCCAAAGAGACGCCGGAAGCGGTAGCAATGTAGCTGAGCACACAAAACTTGCCTATTTAAGGACATCATGGTTCAACTGAGAGATGCGACTGTGTGTGCGCTGCCCGTTCATTTTCTTCTCGGATCTCAAATAGGCCGGAATACAGCCTTGACCTGGTGCCAGCCTCTCACTGGGAAAAGGTTCATCTAGGGCACACAACTAGTCAATTTGGTGCAGGAGTGCTGCTTCCCGGTCGAGATCCGGGGGTGATTGCAGCTCATTTCGTAATCGTTCTGGTAAGTACAGTCCTTCAAGTATTCTGCGCCAACGAAATGTAGTAAAGTTTGTTTGTCGAGACTGTTTCTCAATGATATGTTGGTATTTCCAGACAGTTCGATTCATGATTGCGGTGGCCCTATCTGTCAGAGTTGTGGGTTCCACTCGCGACAGCGAAGACTGCTCACTTCTGCAATCGTCTACGGCGCCACACCCTTGCTGTAGCATATCAATGACCGTGTCTTCAGCACTTTGCGCAGCAGCAGCTTGTACAGCGTTGAAGACTTCTTTTCGGGCAGGGTGACCATACCATTGCAATGAATGGCAAAGCACGGAAGCAATCGGAATCTCCTGCCTCGGGTCCGCTTGTGCGTCTAGGAGCAACTGCACATTCGTCCTGTGCCGATGAAGGACAGCAAGGAAGAGAGGTGGTAGCGCTCCTTGTACGGGTGTCACCGAGGCACCAGCCTCAAGCAAAGTTTGAACAAGCTGTGAGCTGCCCAGCTCAACTGCTAATTCTAACATGGTGGTAGGTTGCCTTGTGGGCGGGATAATATTGGGGTCAGCTTGGGCTTGTAGCAGTAGATACGTTAAACTGGCTCCATATCGAGGGAAGCAGTGGCCAGCTGTAGGCTGGCAAGCATACGGATCAGCAGAATGGTCTCGAAGAATAGCAGAAGCTACTAAAGTGCTGGTATGCCCTCCCTCCGTCGCCACGTCCATAAGGCACAAGCCTTTGCTAAGAAGATAGCTTACATCCATCACGTCTTTGTGATGAATGGCTGTCATAAGGTCTTGATATTGCTGTGCTGATGGGACTTGCATTGATTGAACTACATAGCATAGGGTTGCCTCATTTGTAACAGTGTCAAGTTGAACAGCCCTGAGTGGCGACTGGATTATTGACGAGCTGTCTGCGTAGAGGACCACTTGGAAGGGTGAATCCAACCTAAGCTTCATCGCCGTCTGTTTCATGATATCCCATCCCAGAGTTGTCGGTTCTGAGACCTCAATCGTCAGGGCAATTTCACCAAGGATCCCATGGCGGACACGGAGTCGCATACTTACCCCGTAAAAAGGGGGTGGAGGCAACCCTGACAGTCTTTAGCCAGAGAGGCCTCGCACTTATGACTGAAACACAAAACTCGTATATGCAGGGGCTAAGAAGGATGATGAGGGGCATACTAAAAGTATAACTGTCAACAGAAGGTCTGACCCTCGATAGTTGAGCCAGAATTGCTGCGCAGGTCACAGATGGAATAAGTACTGCATGGTCTCATGGACATGCAAGACAGCACAGATTATGCATAACAGCCATGCAGATGCTGCAGACGAGTGCTGTAGAGCCTGTCTGTGACAACATAGGCCTAACAGGTCCGGTAATCTAGCTAGTATGGGACTTGTCTTGCATATGGAAGCGTTGATGAAGATCAGAAATCCGGTGCTTTGATTTGAGCACACAACCAATTGCAGGCCCTCTATCGGTCATCGTGGCAAAAGACCTCATGCTCACCAAAGACACCTCCTGCATGAGTGCAATGGAAAAATACCATAAACAAAGTATTACAAGCATTCCCAACTGTTGCACTCTAATCGACTTTTACTGATCTCTGAACGGGCAGACCATCTAGTATAGTTACCGTCTTTTCACGTCCTGCATCCTCGAGGTGAGGGGGGGCCACAGTCTTCGCTGCGGTTCCTTCGGACTTTATACAGCATGCAGATGTCAAAATCAAGCGCCACTCAGTTTTGACTTCCCTCGGTGGCTGGATCTGTGCAAGATTCAGTCGGAGCAGCTGAAGCCACTTGCACCGAGTCTTCCTCCTTAGCTGTGGCTTGTTCTTGCTCGATCTGCACTAAATTGCTCACGACTTCTTCCATTTGAGTGGCTGCCTCCATGACAACCGATAAGAGAGTGCGTGCATAAGCCAGCTGTTTACCAGCACGGGCCCGGCCTTCTGCTGCAGGACCTAGTGGCGGTACCTCCCCCTGCCGCCACATTGTGACTTTGCTGGTTGTATGTGTTGGCATAGCAGTCGATTTAGCCTCAGACTGATCAGCAAAAGTCGCATTGAGTTTCTGCAGATCACGCGCACTATAATTCCCAGATGGGTCAAACTGTTGTGTAGTAGTTTGTCCCGAGGGGTCAGAGTACTTTCTCTTGCCATGCAGATTCTCTTCTTTTCGCGGCATAAGCTTCATGGCACTCTTGTGTTCAAAGCCAGTTTTGAACGTTTCATGACCTCCTAAACTACAGCGGGATTCTCTGTTGAGGGCGATAGTTTTGTCCGTCACCTTGCCTGAGCTATTGGTCATTTCAGTGAAGGGCCAGCACGGTGTACGATTTGCCAGGATGTTGTGTTCATGCATTCTGTCAACATAGAAGTGATTCAGTTTCTCGTTGTGTTGGTGGTTCGTGATGACAGCAAATCTTCTGGGGCTCACCCAGATCCATAGGTCTTCCTGAAAGGACTCTGTGGCATAGAACGGCCATATCTGTCGGCCTCCCATCTCTACAAACCAGAAGTTGGTATAGTCATCATCACTGGCCTCCGTGTCTACGTGGCAGAAGTCGTGTGACAATTTGGCGGAGCTTGACCCTGGATAGGCCCAGTCCGGCGGGCTCTTCATGTCGTCATTGAGGACAATGTTCCAGCATTCTCCATTGATGCGCATTCTATATTCATAGAAAGACCACGCATGGAGCTGCTTTGCGTGCTCATAACAGCCCTGCTGCCGATAGACCTGAATGCCATCGTATTCCGTGATGTAGGACTCTTTGTACTCAGGTCGCTGGTGGTCACTGTGAGCCTCAGCATCGTTACTGCCTACAGCTAGGCCCGCTTGGGCAGGTCCAGTCGTTGGGCCTGCCTTCAGCGTGACCTTATCACCAATCCAGTGCGCCATGACTGTCCACCGGAGTACGCAAAAGTATGGCAGAGGTAGGAATGGAGAGCAGATAGGAAGAAGAGAGGAAGCAGGCCCAGATGACTGATAGGTATCGACCAGTGAGTACACCCGAGGTGCCACCAATCACGGATAACAGCAAAGGTAACGAGAGGAGACAACCAGGGGGAGGGGAGGAAGAAGAGAGCAAAAAGGGGAGGGAAAGTAAATGAGGGAAAGGGTACTCCCCTGACACGTCTTTAGTCAGAGGAGTGGGAGCCCTGTACATGGGAAAGAGGTTTGAGCCACAGATTTGCGACAGGGTATACAAAGCTGCTGCCAGATCTCAATCTTGAGAACTTGTCCAATGTGAGCACGTGTACTCATGAGTACCTCTGCTGATCATGCTCTCTGTCGTGATGGAGCACAACTCTCTTTTGGTCAGAAGTTACTAATTGGCGATATTACACCTGATATGTTAGAATTGACCCCTGCTTTGAGCCAGTTAGATTCATCAAAAACTTGTTAAACAGTGAGTAAGTTGGGTGTAGCTGTGCTGTACATGAGCTGTGGCTATGTACGTCGTAGATGAATCTGTGAGGCCTATTCCTTCACGGAAAAGCTGTTCAAGCAGCAGATCATCAAGGCGGTCTACCGTCTCTTCTGTGATCGAGAAAGCGCAGGGGGTCCTGTGCATGAGTCCATTGGATATGAGGAGATAGTCTTGGATTTGTTGCTCCTCGAGTCTGAGTACTGCATGTGTAGCAGTGTGTGCGATCCATGTCTCAGCATCAGGCATTCGTAGGTGTAAGATTAACAGTTCAATGTTGTCTCCTATGACTCCAGAAGGAGGTCTTGCTTCGAGCGATATTGCTCCGATAACTCCATCCACTACATCTAAGTGCTTCATTTCGTCACCATGGCAAATCAGTGTGCACTGCGTAGCTAAGCCTCTATGTCTAGCGGTAACAGCTTGAATACATCAAATGAAATCAACGGACGTATACTGAGTGGTATTACTTGGATTTGTGTTGTGGGGTAGCAGCTCTTGAGCAAATGATGACCAGCGAAGGTAATGGGTGGCACGTAAATCATGCAAATTCCACAAATCTGAGATACATCAACTCTAAAACCCCAGCTATCTCACTTCACCCGGGAGTGAACCTCATTTATTGGACAATTCTGCGGAGTTTCGTATATCCGCGTTGATGGTAGTACTATAACTTTGGCTAAGATAGTGCGCCGGCTGGCAAAATGATAGTGGGAAACCAACGCTAAGCATAGGCGTTGCTCAGCTTGGCTCTGCTACCAACGCGGCAATAACTATTAGAACAAGGCCTTCTTCAATGTGGTAAACTGGACTAATGACAATTGGGCAAGAGTTATTTCTGGGAGCAACCTTTATCCATTTGGCCAGTTTTGTGGAACATCCACCCGCAGTTTAGCTACAAGGTGGGCGATTACGGTTGAGTGCTTGGGTAGTGTGCTGATAGTAACCATTATGGTTGGAGCAGAGAAGATATATCTTTCCCTAAAACATGCGAGTCAGCAATAACTACCCAGCATTTGTTGGCATCTGTTTTTTTTTCCTCCGGTTTGGCCGATTCGCACTAGGCACGGTCCTTACAATAGCGTAAGCGGTGAAAAGCATCTAGAAAAAGGACTCGTGTGGTCCAAAACCGCGGGCAAATCATCACAACACAAAACACAAACCAAAAAACGCAACCCGCAACCAACAACGACCCGCAAATCCCCCAGCCAGATTTGCGTTTCGCCAAAAAGCAAAACAGCGAAGCAACAAAGAACGGGGCCGGGCCCAAACAAAAACCAACAATTCAACTTGAGATTTGCCTTGGACACAGTGACCTAAGTCACTGTATCATCACCAAAAACATGCAAACTAATTAAGTGCGGCAGAGCGAAAGCGATAGTACACGACCACCCAGATTCTCATCGTTCAAACAACCGTGACTGTCACTCCAGCTCTCTGAAAGGTAGGCAAAGCAGGAATAGCTGACAATACAGCTCATACCAGTTGCCATTCTCATTGCCAAAGTTTGTCCTATGATGATAAGTGAAGTTGGAGTCCAGTCTCTGTAGTAAGATACTGCCGCAGTGGTGATGTGACTCAACACCCCCCTCAAGGGGGGTGGGGATTGACAGCCTGTAGGTCATGCAGGACAATAACTGTAATTCATCACAGATGCTGTCATATCGTAAGAAGCAAAGGGGACCTGAAACGGTGCCAATGGTGAAAGATCTCCGCAGATAAAAAGGATCCTCTCCGTAAGGTCATTGCAGATGAATAAAATACACTCGTGCAGAGGGTAGGCTTAAGCAAAGGAAGATTGCTACTCAGCGACCTGTACTCAATTGCGCCGCTCGCACATGGCAATCGTGCTCAAGCCACAAACTTGAAGAGGTGGCTAGGTTCGCTGTACCAGCACCAGATGACTAGCAGGATTCACTAGGTGTCATCGTCCTAGCAAAAACTGCTGCAGTTCAGATGTTCCAGAGGTTCGCAGTGCATCTCACATAGGCCACTCTCCCCTAGAGTGAGCCATGAGCAGAATCACTACGTCCCATCAGCGCACCGATCCATGTTGGCAGGCTTTGCTGCACTAGGGCGCTCCAGACTGAACAGCAGGAAGCACCACTGGACAGCGCCAGTAGAGCTCACTGCAGTGCAGCCTGGTCCATGGCTCTATCAGGGATCTACCGCCCCTCCCGGAGAATCGCAGAAACAAAACAGAGCGAGAAGGGCCCTCCCCAGACAGCCAACGAAAAAGCCACATGAATCAAACAGCCCAAAACCACAAAAAGACATAAAAGAGGGAAAACGGAGAGGGGGGGACGGTGACAGGAATCTGCCACACCGCAAAAGAATTTAGAGTAACAAAAGACACAACCAATGCAGTTAAGGTGAAATGACAGAGCAATTATGTAGAGCGGTAACCTCAGTATCCAGGCAACAGATGGACCAGATGACACAAAAACCACCACAGAGAACCCTGCCAACATGGGGGGAAGCAAACCACCAAAGGGGGGAGAGGCCAAAACAAAACACACACAACGACACCGGCCACACAGAAGGAGCGAGGAGAGGAGCCAGGAGGCAGCAGAGGACAGAGGGAGAGGGACACACCCGCACCAGAAGGGGTACAAACGTGCCTTAGCGGAGTTCAAAAAAGGGGCCAAGGATCATACTATGATGAATACCTCAGTGAGGGTGCACACAGCACTCCAACAACACAGGAAACATGGTGTAGAGGGAGAGATCCCCACACAGGGCCAAAGGCCTTTAGTGCCATGAGACACCATGAAGAGGGGAAATCAATGCACAACAATCACTCCAATCACAAAGGCAAGGCAACCAGGCCGTCGCCGGAAGCAACGATACCCAGAGGGAGGGACCAGTAAAACCTGGACCAAGGCGCCAAGGAGGAACATCCGAGGGGGAGTGAGGGTCACGTCAGGCAGGGAACAGTAATCACAAACAGAAAAAGAACGAAAAAGGCACCAACACCTAATGTAGCTCTGCGGATGGCAAAACCTATGGATGAGTCAGCGAATTCAAGTGCCTTAGTTGGTGGAAGGGGTGGGGGAGTGGGTGGCTCATCAAGACTGCATCTGGGGACAACAACAGCATCTTTACCCATCGATGATTGTCAGGCAACGACTGCGAGAAAGCGAGTGCGTGCACTAGGCTTCATGGCAGAGGCAACCTTAGTACAAGCTAAGCTCTCAACGGGACAGCTCGTGCAGAAAACGGGTATTAACGAAGCCATGCGGCCCGATCTGTTATGCCTAAGCTGGCACTCGCACACACAGCCAGCTGTGGCTCCCAACTGATGGAGAGATCGGGGTTGGTTGGAGCCAGGCATGTGTCGCATGCTGAACCTAACAATTATAAATGGGGAAGCTGTGTCTCCTGCTGCATACCAGTGCACCTGTCACGTCTTTGGACAGACACACTGGGTATGAGCAGTACACTTAAAGTAGATGTGACAAATGAACCAATTAGACACGTAAATCATCTTCCACCACCGTGATTGATGAAACAAAAGCCAACCAAAGGGTGAAAGCCCCGAGTGAAACAGAAAAAGATAAGGGGAGGGGAGAGGGGGTGGACATACGAAGGAAAGTGTGATACTGGGGGGTTGAGCTGGGGATCATGTCATACCTCTCGTGAAATGTTCCAAATGGTGTTTTTTGTCTGCTGTAATGGTGTCATACCATTCATTGGTGAGCCCAAATGAAACTGGGTTCACTGCTTGCTGGGCAGTAGCACGCTGATGAAGCGCTCTGAGCGCCCTTCGATGTTCATCCAGATCTTCCGGAGGGACCCTGCGGCGGACTCGCCTGTCTGGGAAGTTTCGTTCCCGCAGGTTGGTTTGCAAGGCATGTTCCGCTATATAGACTGCTGGTTGCTGGAATAAAGCTCGCTCCGCAAATCTGTCGAGGTGGACTGTCCACTCAGCAAACATGTGGCTGTGTGACAGTTGCTTCCTGAGTCGCGCCTCTGTTTGATGAAGGCTCCCATTCATGTGCCACAATAGTAAAAGACTGTAGTTGGATGGCCAGTCAAGTGGACACAGTGTGGCTGTTTCTTTCCATTTTTCAGGGGTAAGGCCTTCTGAAGAGGGAATAATCACTTCAAGAGTAGTACGATTCGATCCAAGGGGTTGGAGACCTCGCAGCATACATGGTTCAACGAGCCCTGTGGTGTAACCATTGATGAGCTCCTGGAAGCTTCCAGCCATTTGAAAGTCTTCATCCAACCCCAGGTGAAAACCAGGCAAATTTTTAGCAACAAATTTAACTGCTTGGAGCAGCTGCTTTTCTCCTTCCACGGGAGTCTCGTCATAGGAACGTTTCGGGCACGTGATGTTGATTTCTTGAGGTTTCTGTGCATTCTCAGGAGCATTCTCGAGGAGTTTGGGAGCAATTTTACTGGCCCAGCTAGCCGGAAACCATGCCAAGAGGGCAGAGGCGCCACTCGTAAGGTCCACTAACCCAGTAGTGCGCCGATGCGGTCGATCTGTGACTAGGACTTTCACAGGGCCACTCGGCGCTCGACTCCGATTCACTTCAGAGCTCTCGCGGGCTGAGCCAATGAGTTCAGACAGGATGGGCCGAAACCAGTAAGTGGCATACAAAAGGCATTCAGTTTCTGGAGTCACCATGGATTCAGCCAATCTCATCAACGAGCTCATCGCCTGGGCGAGCTTCTCTGCCAATCGAATTGTGAGAGCCCTAGCTGTTTGATTAAGGACATCCTCCACCTCCTTGGCACCTTGCCCGCGCAACCACAGTTCACCCGCCACACTCAGCAAGACGCGCGCAAACTTTTCTTGGATGGCAATCAAGGACAACGTCAGTCTCGCCTGGAGCCATAGCGGCGGGAGAACGCCAAGGTTTTCTGGTATGCAGAAAGGGTTTCCGTCAGGTTGGATATTGTCAATTAACATTGCTAGCTTATCAGCTGCGCTCAAGATCTCGTCCTCAGAGGGATCTTCGGCTGCTTCAGGTATGGGTGGACACCATGAGATGGTAGGGTCTTCTGGATCACTTTCTCCATCGGTAGAGGCGGCTTCTTCATCCGAGGATGGGTCACTCACTGTGTCTCTTGCACCCTCCGGGCTTGCAAATTTCATAGTGCCTGGATCAAATTGGCGATCTAGTGTGGCCAAAAGCTCAGGTTGCAACCGATGGGCATCAAAGTAATGGATACCAGGGATTACCACAAGTTGTCGATCCTGTATACCAGCATGAAAGAAGACCTTGTGACCTCTGTGTCGATGAACGAGGGCTGGGGACCCATTGTAAGCTGCACACAGCCAGAGGGGAGATCTGTAACCATCCGCGGCGTAACCATACAGGTACTCACGATCAATTGAGCAGGGGAAAAATCCGCTGGTCGTCAGCACATGGTCACGTGTGCGGGACTCTAGCGCTGCGAGGACATTAGGGGGAAGCCGTAGCCTGTCTCTGCATGCCACCACCAGTCGATATCGTCTCCACGCTCGTGTGCCATTGGTGGTCACTATCATGGCAATAGCAAGGGGCGGTTTATCTTGGGGAGTAAAGGGCACCGATAATCCCCAGTCCAGTATGGCACATCTGTCGCTAGGGTAGTGTGTAGGGCCATGGTACTGAATGTCACGGGCTTTCAACGTGAAGTATCCGTAATGGTAAACCCCTATTGTCTGGGCCATTCCAATCATGCCTGCCATGTCAAGAGGCGAGACAATATAGGTATGGTCGATGGCTCTTGTCAGCGCTACAGTTGCCCTTCCATAGCAGTCCTCGCGCTCGTCTGCTGTTGAATCTCTCCGTCCTCCACTAAGAAAGCCTACCCCTGTTTGAACAATGACAGCAATGCGAGCTGTCGCTCCTGCAGCAGAGGAGGTGGTGGAAACTCGCAGCCCGCCATACCACTCGGTCTGAAAGCCATGTTGGAGTAGCAGATTATGTACAGCCGTACGATTGCATAAGACAAGCAGCTGCGAGGTCGCTCCCTGTTGCAAGTTACGATAATAATTCTTCAGGTAGGTACAGAAGGCAACCACATCCTCAACTGCAGACCTGAGATCCTTAGGGGCTTTCCACAGTACTGTGCGGAAGCCTCCAATGGCTACAGTGGACTCATGTGGCACGAAATGGCCAATGTAGATATGGTTGG
Organism: Cladocopium goreaui; assembly: GCA_947184155.2. Lineage (NCBI taxonomy): Eukaryota > Dinophyceae > Suessiales > Symbiodiniaceae > Cladocopium > Cladocopium goreaui. The sequence continues at coordinate 82,377 of CAMXCT020001382.1, read as the reverse complement.
ACTCATGGAGGACTAACTCCGGATATCGAACTGCAACAATGGCTTGGTAGGTCAGCATGGAAACTCGTGAGCTGTTAGGGAGAATGATGCCCCATCGATGAGGACCACAGAGTCCAGCTGCTTCAAGGGTCGTGGTGCACGCAGGTACCCCAAACTCCTCTGGTGCTGTGGCAATTAGCAAGACTGCAAGCACCGCTGCAATGAGGCTGCTGTGTGCATCCAGCTGGCACGAAATTCGGCAGTGGAACACCCGCCTGAGGGCGACAGGCAGCTCGTAATCTTGCGGAGTGGATGTCCATGGGCCACTGTGCGGCTTGTTTGCAAGCCTCAGCAGACTGAAGAGCTCCGACTCCGGATCTTGGCTCGCATCGGGCCACAGCTGAGCTACGAGGGCTGCCATTCGTGCTGGTGGAAAATAGTCGCCGGACTTATCAAGTGCTCGAAGCCCCAACGGCCGTTGCAACAGTTTACGTCGATTGACAGCCGCTGCTCGGCCTTTGGATAGCCCTCCTGGAGTTTGCCTGTGGTCTCCAATGAAGACAGTAAGCATTGGCTGTTGGATGGCAGCAAGAGCTGCAATCTCATGGTAGTTGCCATACTGTTGACTTTCGTCCATAAAGGCAAGCCAGGTGCGAGAAATCCAATGGCCAAAAGAGGAGTAGCGCATCGCCATTTCCGCCGTAGCTGAGCCACCTGTTGCGATGAGTATATTCTTGTGTGAGATGATTCTATTACGGTCGCTACAACGGACGTCAATTTTGGAGGCGTATGCCTCTCCTTTGCCCTCCTCCATGCGTCCAATTAGCCTGCCGAAGTTCTTGATTGTGGGGGGCGCAAGATCACTCACTTGATCCGCTAGTGCTTTGGCAGCTACATTCTCTTTAGTGTAGACGATTGCAACAAAGTCATTCAGTTCGCAGCTTAGGGCAATGAGCAGGACCGCAAGGGACCGCGTTTTGCCAGCACCAAAAACCCCTGCAATACATAAGTCAGATCTTCCAGTCATAATGGCCAACAAGAGTGCAATTGAGACTGTCAGGACATGTCCATCACCGTGTGCTGCTAGAGGAAGGAGATGTTCACGATAGTAACTATCATGGGCCCCATCCATCGAGATCGCAGCTGGTGTCAAAAATCTGCTCAGAATTCTGACTAATGCATCAGTCAGTTGCGTTTTGCGCTCGCTAGCCATACGGCGAACAGGTATATGCGGCTGCACAATGCCCATTGCCAATGGGAGGCGCGACTGATTAGCTTGTGCAAACACTAAGAGTTCATGGCGGCTGCGTGTGTCTCCCAGAAAGGCCAACTCTTCCCAGACAACGGCCATGGACGGGTGGTCTTCAATGGGTTTCAGCCAATCCTGTGCAGGATCAAAATAACTCATGGTTCTAAGATGCAGATCCAAAAGTCGCCCACAAAAGGTCCGAGCAATAGGCAGAGAGACAATAACCAGCTCCAGCATCTTTGGGGCAATGCGCTTGAGCGCTCTTTGAACAGGGTTTTTGCTAGTTCCGCTCGACATCACCTTCTCGTGTACCAATGCTATGACACAACGCTGCTGATTGTCTGGCAACTGGAATATACCCAGTAGGGCTCTGCCTGCCATCACGTTCGCTTCCAGGTTGCCCAGGTTCCCAGCTTCACAGAGAGCACGCGGCGAAAGCGCTGGAACATCGGAAGGTGCACTAAATAGCAGGAGTGGGGCACCATCAGTATGTAGGTGGATGACATGAAATCCGGCATACGCCTCATATTGATAGGTAACCTGTAACCGTGTTCCAGTCTGTCCTCGCTTCTTCTGCTGAGCAAGTTCTACACTGACCCAAGGCTGTAGATGTTGGAGCTGCCGTCCCGCATGATACGCGTCTAATTGCGGAAGCACCATGTCCAGGAGGAAGATGAGGGTGCGCAGGGAAAAGCCTCGCAGAAATTCCGCCAGTAAGTTGCGGACTAGCAATCCTCCCTCATCATGGGACCCTCCCGGTGTGGGAATCATCGCAATCAGGGCCGCTTGCAGTTCAGCTTCCGTTTCAGGCTGGCCATCCCGGATATCCCTTCCGTCAATGGGCACTGTGTGCAGTTCAGTGTTCCCTTCACCAGCTGCTACTAACAGAGAACTTAGAGTTGTCTTGAGATGTTCAGGAAGGTCAAAGCTAACCCATGAAAGTACACGCAGCAGACCCTCGCAACGTACCCCATGTGGAATGACTTGAGGGGTAGTGATTTGTAGTCTTTGGACTTCATGAACCCCTTCGTCAAGATCAATGAAGAGCAAGTGGCCATAGGAGTGTTTAGCACGTCCACTCCATGTGGGGTGCCCTTCTATCAGGACAATCTGATAGTTGAATTCTGTCAGAGAGTCAGGTTTCCACACACAAAGCCGGTCCTCCAGGCAGTGCACCAGTGTGACTGTGCGTTCGCCTGTGGCAAGTCTCATCATCTCTGGTGGTGTCGCAATCGCAGCAACTTTGGTGAGGCCAGGGAACACTGCAAACGCACTCAGGATCTCATGGACAGCAAGGCCCGTATAGGACCCTGCCGAAAAACCGTACACGTTGACATCCCTGAAACCGCTTGCTGCCGCTGCGGTGACTAACTGTGGAAAGCATGACTTCAGAAATAGATGTTTGCCTTGCGGATGGTAGCAACGAAAGATTTGCATAATTGCTGTTGTCCAGGTCGGGTGTGGTGGCCTGGCATGGGCTGGCCGGATATTCGCAGCCTCAATTAGGCGAATCGCTCGCGTGAGCAGCAGTTGTTGATCAGCGAACTGCCCAGGGAGAAAATCTCGCCAGGCTGTCCATCCTTCTGCCGTGGAGAGTAACTGATAGATCACATATTCATGCACAGTTTTGGTGAGGCCCAACTGGGTGATATGTTCTTCCCAGTCATCTGTCATCGCAAGCGATGGGCCATACACCTTGGTTTGCGCAAGATTTTGCAGAAAAATATCATATTCATGCTCGCCACTAAGTAGGCCACCCCCTAGTCCACTGCAATGCACTTCAAGGGGTCGGTCTTGCATCGGGGCATCATCTTGCCAGACTTCAGCGAGGGAAAACACCCAGGATGCCCACTCTGCAGAGCCTGTGAGGGCTACGGGCAGCGCATCTTCGGGTGGGCCCCCACTGTAGTGTTGTTTGGACACTTCCCCAATATCTATGGCCTGCTCATTGACGGTGACTTCCCAATTAGTCATCTCTCTGAAGGGTAGCGGAAGACCAAAAGTGAGGGGAGCTGCCTGCTGCAGCGATGTACATGAAGGTTCAGATTGTTCCTTCCGGTGCCACAGTCCACACAGCAATGTGAGTTGAGCTTGGGAGAGAGGAACAGGAGGCACTTTAGCATGCAGTCGCAGACCCACCACTGGAAGGAAATTGGGATGCAACCATTGGGGCTTCCATTCTTGTGTCCCAAATAGAGCCGCAGCCAGTGGCAACCAGCCAAATTGGGCCAGCTCAGCGAGACTGCTGGGCATTCTTTTCTTGGCAGTACTGCCAAACCCATGCAGAATCACAGGCCGCATGTAGTGTGGCTCAATTGTCATGGCTTGGTACATCTTGTCTCCCGGTAGTACTCGTACGCTGACTTCACCCGGCAGCAAGCTAAGGGTCGGAAGGGCTCCTTGCTCATAGGCAGGCCGAGCCCATTTGTGGAAGTTGGGTTGTCTACCTTGGTAGCCATCAAGGATTCTCCGTAGATGACCGTGGCGCGGCCAGACTCCAGAGGCTGGGACCGGAAAAGTAACTAATCCAGACCACTGGCCCAACACACTCCACGCATGGCACCAATCAGCAGTAACCCGGGTGGATGTGCCGAGCAGAGGAGAGCCAAGTAATCCACTAGCAACTGCTTGCTCAACGTCCGCAGGTGGATATGTAGTAGCAAGGTAGGCTTCGACATGTCTATGATAGGCACGAGTAATGTCGTGAGCTATTTCGTCAGGATCCGTGTCCGAGTCCTCCAAGGCTGTGACAGGTACAGGGCTCTCATGACCCGAAGCTAACACAATGACCAGACCCGCATTGATTTCAGTGAATGCTTCACTCACAAGGATGACTCCTTTGGGCCTACACGCACTGGCAGTTTCATCCACGTCTGATTTGTCCTTCCGGTTGGGTTTAGTTGACCCAGCCGGGGAAGAGTCAGTGCTGCTAGACGTCGCCCGCCGAGACATGCGGGGACTCGGGTCTGGTGACCCACCATAGTCAACTTCATCTGCCAGATCGGCACCATAGGTAAGTGGCGGAGCTCGTAGCGGGTCAGCTGTTCGGACAGCAATATGGTCAGCACTATGTGATCTGGACAGCTTCGATGGTGGGCCAGGTTGCTGCATATCCCTGCCCGTGTCCACAGAGCGCGCACGTTTGTGCGATGATGCAATGGGACTTGGCAGTTTGCTTTTGGCAGCTTTGCTTGGCGTAGCTGGGAGGGTTGGATCAGTGCTCGCTAGCCAAAGTTCTCGTATCTCAAAGAGGGTCACAGGCACACAATCGCTGTCAATCAGTGCAAAGTTGATGGTCGGAAAGAGGAATACACAAGCATCAAGGATGTACGTCCCAGCCCATGTTGGGTGTACCTTGTGAAGACCCGTGTCAGCCGAAATGTGGACAAAGACAACTGTGGTGAGTTCACCATATGGACCGACATATCGTAGCCGTTCTTTCCACCAAGCAGCGACCATTGGCCAATGGCTGAGTCCAGACACAGACTTGACCTTGTCTGATTGCAGATCCCGGTTGTCCGTAACCAGATATACCGTGTGGTAGGGCAGAAACGCTGAGCTCTGACTAACCAACCATCGGTACAACTTGTGCCAATCCGGTCCAGGTAAGGCTTCGTTCCCGTCGACCGTGGCAATTTCATAGTCATGCCGATCCGGTGCAGCTGTCTTCTTATGGGGGTCTCCAAATCGCCAGTGCTGCTCAATCGATACATTCAGCCCGTATTCAGTCGAAATGCTCTTGTGCTGTTCGATTGCGTAGAGCAAGTCAAAGAAGCTGATATTTGGGTTCTTTTCATACCAAGACTTCGTAACCTGTTCTCTAGAGAGCAGAGACATCACTCTATGAGTTCCTGGGCAACTGATTTGGCTGTAGAAAAGAAGAGCGGGGGAGGGAGGGAGGTGTTGAGAATCCTGACACGTCCTTGGTCAGAAGACTCAAGCACACCAAAAGGAAAAAACAACAGAAAAACCGACAGGGAGACACAAAGAGAAAGACAAACAAAGCAGGCAACAGGAAGAAAGGGCCAACAGCACAACACACAACCAAACCAGACAAACGAAACAGAAAAAAAAAGGGGGGGAGAGGGGGGGGCGAGTGTTGAAAAACCTGGCACGTCTTTGGCCAGGCAGTTCAAGCACCCAGAACTAAAATTGAAAGAACAAATCAAATACCCAGGACACTAAGACTTAGGAGCAATGGCTAAACTAGATGGCGCACACGTAGTGAGCGAAAGAGGTGAATAAGGGGGAGGAAGCAGGAAGAGGAAGCTGGAAGCCCTGACAGTCTTTAGTCAGAGAATCCAGGCACGAGAAAGAGATCAAAAATAAAGAAAGGGGGAGGAGGGAAAGGGAGGTGCTGGTAACCCTGGCACGTCTTTGGCCAGAGAAACCAGGCGTCAGATGGAAGGGAGGGAGAAGCAGGATGAAGTGAAATGAGCAATGATGGATGCTATCGTTAAATGTGGTCCCTATGCACGAAAGATCAATATGTACTTTGTTGAATGGAGAAAAAGCGGTAGCAATACCCTTCACCCAATATCCGGGAAGTTGGCTGTTTCAATCCCTTGATGTGGTTAGGAGGAGCTGTATGTCCTTTTCCTGGAACTGAGCTAAGGGCAAGACTGGCTACGACTGTCTCTTGAGCCGATGGGATCACAGGGAGCAGTATCTCTTTGTGACAGAGCACACAGTACTGGTGCATTGCAAACATCATGATTCAAATGAAACAAAAGTTCTTATGCGTACTTTCTTTCGTGTGTCTTAAGATAACAAGCAAGCCAGAGTTCCTTTTTGCTGATGCCCGCATCCTACTGGGAAAATGGTCATCTGGAGCACGCAATTAGTCAACTTGGTGGAGGAATGTTTCTTCCTGGTTGTGCTCGGGGGGTATCTGCAGCTCAGGGCGTAGTTGTACTGGTAAAGACAGGCCATCGAGTATTCTGCGCCATCTAAATGTAGTGAAATTAGTCTGTCGAGACTGTTTTTCGATTATGTGTTGATATTTCCACACTATTTGTTTGAGGATAGCGGTGGCCCTATCTGTCAGAGCAGTGAATTTGTTTCGCACCTGAGAAAGTTGCTCACTTCTCACCACGTCGGAGGGGCTACTGGCACGCTGTAAAATGTCAATGACTGTGTCTTCAGTGTTCTGCAAAGCAGCAGCTTGTACAGCGTTGAAAACTTCTTTACGGGCAGGGTAACCATACCATTCCAGGGAGTGGCAAAGCACCGAGGCAATCGTAATCTCCTGCCACGGGTCCGCTTGTGCGTCTAGGAGCAGCTGGACATTAGTCCTGTGTCGATGGAGGACAGCAAGGAAAAGGGGTGGGAGCGCTCCTTTCACGGGTATCACCGAGGCACCAGCTTCAAGCAAAATTTGCACGTGCTGTGAGCTGCCCAACTCAACTGCTAACTCCAACATGGTGGTAGGTTTTGTTTTGGGCGGAATGATATTGGGGTCAGCATGGGCTTGTAGCAGTAGGTAAGTTAGTGTGGCTCCATGTCGAGGAAAACAGTGGCCAGCAGTAGGCTGGTAAGCGTATGGATCAGCAGAGTGGTCTCGAAGGATAGCAGAAGCTACTAATGTACTAATATGCCCTTCCTCCGTTGTCGTGTCCATAAGGCCTACACCCTTACCAAGATGATAGCTTACATCAATCACATCCTTGTGACAAATGGCAGTGAGAAGGTCTCGGTATTGCTGTGCTGACGGGACTTGTAACGACTGTACTATATAGCAGAACGTTGTCTCATTTGTATCTGTGTCGAACTGAACGGCCCTCAAAGGCAATTGGATTGCTGACGAGCTGGCTGCATACAGGACCACTTGGAAAGGTGAGTCTAACCTGAGCACCTTGGCCGTCTGTTTAATAATATCCCATCCGAGGGTTGTCCGTTCCACGACGTCCATCGTCAGGGTGGTTTCACCACGGATTCCATGGCAGACACGGAGTCGCATACTTACCCCTGGAAATAAGTAATTAGAGGCAACCCTGACAGTCCTTAGCCAGAGGGGCCTCGCACTTATATTTGCAACCACGAAGTTCATAGATGCCTAGGCAGGATACAGAGGGGTGTATAAGGAACTGTAAAAGGACTAGTAACAAATCAGACCATCTAAATTTGAGCCGATATTGCTTAGCAGCTCACACGAGAAGAGTTCGCAAGGGCTTGCAAGCAAATACAACGAAAAAATAGTAGTCAGTCAGAAGAAAACGGCATGCGCTGTATAGCATATCTAGGATCCCTTAGGTCTAAAGATCGATCTAGTTGGTATGCTTTTATTTGAGCTGAAAATTCTGCGGGCCTTCTCTCGAGCAGCGTGGCAAGGGGTCACATGCAAGAAACTCTTCTACTCGACTGCAAGAAATCTGGTAGCAGATATAGCAAGTATCGCACATTACCATCTTTTTCTGTCCTGCATCCTCAGCGTGAGGAAAGAGCCACAGTCTTCGCTGCAGTTCCTTCGGACTGTAGACAGCATGCAGATGTCAAAGGTCTATGTCACTCAGGTTTGACTTCCCTCTGTAGCTGGATCTGTGCACGATTCTGTCGGAGCAGCGGAAACAGCTTGAACCAAATCTTCCTCTTTGGCCGTGGCTTGTTCATGCTCGATCTGCACCAAGTTGCCCACGACTTCTTCCATTTGGGTGGCTGCCTCCATTACGAAGGTTAATAGAGTGCGTGCATACGCCAGCTGTTTAGCGGCCCGGGCCCGGCCCTCTGTTGCAGGTCCTAGCGGCGGTACCTCACCATGCCGCCACATTGTGACTTTGCTTGTTGTATGAGTTGGCATGGAGGGTGATTGCGGCTCCGATCGACCAGCAAAGGTCGCATTGAGTTTCTGCAAGTCGCGTTCACTGTAATTCCCAGTCGGGTCGATCTGTTGGGTACTTGTCTGTCCAGTGGGGTCTGTATACTTCCTCTTGCCATGCAAATTCTCCTCTCTTCGCGGCATAGACTTTATGGCACTTTTGTGTTCAAAGCCAGTCTTGAAAGTTTCGTGAGCTGCTGAACTGCAGCGGGATTCTCTGTTCAGGGCAATAATTTTGTCCATCACCTTGCCTGAGCTATTGGTCATTTCTGTAAAGGGCCAGCAGGGCGTGCGATTCGCCAGGATATTGTGTTCATGCATCCGGTCAACATAGAAATGATTCAATTTCTCATTGTGTCGATGGTTCGTGATGACAGCAAATCTTCTGGGACTGACCCAAATCCAGAAATCCTCCTGAAAGGACTCTGTGGCATAGAAGGGCCAGATCTGCCGGCCTCCCATTTCCACAAAACAAAAATTGGTGTAGACGTCATCACTGGCTTCGGTATCTATATGACAAAAGTCATGTGACAGCTTGGCGGAACTGGACCCTGGGTAGGCCCAGTCCACTGGGCTCTTCATGTCATCATTGAGAATAATGTTCCAACATTCGCCATTGATGTACATTCTATATTCATAGAAGGATCATGCATGGAGCTGCTTGGCGTGCTCATAGCAGCCTTGCTGCCGATAAACCTGAATGCCATCGTACTCCGCAAGGTAGGACATTTTGGAGGCGTACGCCTCTCCTTTGCCCTCCTCCATGCGTCCAATTCGCTTGGTACCTTTGGGCTCCCGGTGCAGGGCCACGCCAAAAAGGCGAAAACCACGCAGAAGCATGGCCCCCCGCAAGCACCAGGCGCACCCTAGGGCGGTACCCTTTCCACACGATGCGCCGATGGCCAACCCAGGACAGGTGGATCCACTCACCGGGTGACAAGGAGACTGTGACCATTCATTTCCCGAGGAGATCCACTCACCGAGTGACGTGGAAACCGTGCGGACACGGAGACCATTCATTTCACCCAAGATGATCACTCCTCAAGGGACGTGGAACACAGAAATCAAATGTCACCACACAAGATGATCACCACCATACCCAAGTGAAGCCAACGCATGATGCCCCCATAGGTTCCCGGACTCCAGCAGATACCGGAGAAGATGATCCAAAAAAGGAGTGGAAAGTCTTAGTCACCTTTTCAGTGACCCCAGTCCCAATGGAGCACAGCTCGGACCTTAGAGCCAAAAACAAGGTCCTTACTGTGGTCAGACTGTACATTGAGCCCACTCTCCCCGAAGGATGAGAGTGAACCGGTCGGTGACCCAGTCGTTAGCGATTCCATGTATCCCAGGGGGATACACCTGTCTTGCGACAGGCTCCTAACACTGTTAGGGAGGAAGTGAACAGACAAACACATGAAGTCAGAATACTATGGCAAGCGTGGACACGTATCGTTGGGGAAGATGTCCTAACAAGAGCTGTGTCAGGAAGTGGTACAATCAAACAAAGAATCAATGCAGTTAAAAAATGTGTGCTTCATCACATGAATCAACTTGCATCTCACTATGTTCGGAACAAAGTGCTGCAGCAGGATGGACGGGAGGAGTCAGCTGGGCATGGCTCAGTCATGCTTGTGCCAACAAGAGATAGATCCCTGTATTGCTAGGTTCACCTTGCTACGCTGGGCAGTCAATGAGGATGATGACGAGTGGTTAGCACGGCGGGGGCATAGCCGGAGAAAAAAGTGTGCTCTCTGCACAAACTTTGGCCGTGCATACCCACTTGGCGGCTGCCAAACAGCAATCTGTGAAACATGTATGCAACTAAACAATTAACGGCCTTTACTACAGACTCCCTCGATAGACTGCTTGAAGCATCTCACAGACCACTTCCTACGCAAGAAGAACAGCCTCAAAGTGAAGACTGGGAAAAATGTTTGGCATGTACAAAAGGAGACAACACGGTTGGGCATTGGGTCCGTTGGTGCGAAGTACCTATCCGTGCGTTACGGATCCTAACAGGAGATGACTCAATCCTGTCGCTGGCCGAAGGATCAAGGAAAAGCTCTCAACACCTAGCAATAGCCTCACGAGTAGTCCATCAATTCAGGCTACTACTAAGAGAAGCTGGTGCAATGAAACATCAAATCTCTGCTCTCCCTACCCCTGTGAATGTCTGGATCCACAATCTCGTGCAAAAAGTTCAGACAGAGCTCCTTTGGATCTTCGTATGCAACATGTAAAGACACAATTAGCCTCCGTCCACTGCTCTGCTGATGACTCGCTACTCTGCTGCAGTGATAGGCCCCCACTGTACATCTCGTGCGCTCTTGCACCAGCTCGAGTATGCATTACGCTTGAAGCAGTGAAAGCCAATCAAGTGGTAGCGGTCATCCCCTTAGGCTCTGAACCTCTACAGTTAATACAGCAAACTATCCAGGTCGGAACAGGAATTTCCCCCAATGTCTCGCTTTCCACTTTCCAGTGTGAGTGTGGTGACTATCATTGCCGCATTACGGCATTACAGCCTATAGGCACCAATGAAGTGCTCAGCAGCTATCTTGATTCTGACAAGCCTACACTACTAGTGCAATTTGATGGATCCTGTCATGCTGATAGAGGAACAGGTGGAGCGGGCGCTGCTCTCCTGGACCTCCAACGAGAAGGATTAACTTTGCTCAAATGGAGGGCTGTTGCATTGCCTAGCTGCCGAGACAACATCTTTGCTGAGGCTGTGTCAGCAAATCTTGCAACAGACCTGTTGTGTGAGGAAATGGTACACAGAAGATACGCTGTTGACCAGATTTATCTACAAGGAGATATACTCCCCATCGTCAAGCACTTAGCCTTTGCAGGATGTTTTCGTAGGATAGACTTACAGCCTATAATACAGCAAATTCGTCGGAACAATCAAGGTTTTTTGACTATGGAAAATGGGTATATCGCCCTAGAGAAGCCAATATACTCGCAGATTATCTTGCTGGTGTGGCTAGCAGAGCGGCCTAGGCCTTCCCAGATAATGTTAGTGAGCCTACTGAAATCGTTGTTGAAGCACCTTATCAGTTGGCTATGCGGTCTGGAGCCGTTGTACTGGAAGAGAGGCCTCTAGGTATTACCATTCTGCTACTTACTGAGGTCCCGAATATAAGTCTAGAATTGGTAAATAAATTTATTGTGCATGCTGCGAACCAGCAGTGTAGCAAAGAGGTGGAGGCCTATCTGGCGGGCACTGCCAATCTCACGAAACCTCGAGTAGTAGAGTATACGGCATCTGCAACAGACTGTCTTGGCCGACTATACCGCAGAGGTCCCTGTGCTCAAAGACTTCCACGAAAGGTGCGGTTACTCCCATTTGGAACTACGCACCAGGAAGTGGATATGATCGGCTCATTTTATGAAATCATGAGAAGACTCCTTCGCAACAGCCATCTCCCACACATAGTAGATCTTCGAGCAATACTTACCGATCTTTTAGGTCTGGTATCACCGAATCAGCGTTCTGCTGTCGTAAAGCGACATCCGCTAATTGTAATGAATGCAGGGGCAAGAGAAGCGTGTGCCAAAATAGAAAGAGAACACCACATCACATCTCCTCCAGCTCTATTACATCTCAGTCTACAAATTGAATCAGCAACACAAGCGCTTGTTAACGACCACCTACCCTTAAGGAGGCCACAATATGCTGATCATATCAGAGGTGCTGCTTTTCGAACTCTTGAATGGCATGAAGAACACATCATGATATCTTACTACAAGGAGCTAACGAGAAGGTGTCATGTAACATCAGCAATTTGGCTTCATGACGGACTATGGCTCCCAAAAGAAATCTCTCCGCATTTAATCTATGAAGCAGAACGGGCAATGCTCCACCAATTACAGCTGGATCCATGTGATCCCCCCCGGTTCAGTTTACGTGAACTCGCCACAGATACTCAGGCTCTTATACTGACTCTCGAGGAGGTTAACGTCACCAGAAATCCCTTCCCATTCCTACGTACCGAAAGGAAAAGAAGCATTGAAGGTGAGTTATTAGGGACGCGACCCATCCGATGGAACACACAAGCACCGACATCAGGCTATGATACCTTCACAGAACGTATGGCCAAACGTCGTAGAGCAGCTTAAATGCTCATCCTCTCTAATGTATCCTAGTGGAATTCACATCTGGATGGTCACTTTGTGTCAGACCTATGGTGATCCCATTTTATCCTAGAGAGACGCCTTGAGTGACTACACTAGTTGAAGTATCACCTTACTGCTAGTAGCCACGACGACTGGCCCGTAGCACCTACCTGTCTATACTCATACTCAGCTACGGTGACCATCCCTCCAAATAAGTACGACAAGTGCTCTAGAATCTGCACCTTATTCTCAACTTTCTTCTCTTGGAACACCTTTCTCTGCGGTACTGCTAAAAGTTATGGCGTGACATGTTAATTCATGGGCCTTTTACTGCTCAAAGGTAGTCAATCCTATACACTCTATCTCTGCCAATGAGCACGGAGATCGAGAGACCTAGACAGAAACCGTTGTCAGGCTCAGCGAGCCTGGTATCCCATCAGGTCGCTCAGCTGCGAAATGGCCTGGTCAAGGCAACTGACAATGTGAGCCTGGCTGGCCCGGGTACTGAGGGTGCTGTCACGCAATTGAAAGTAGCCTTAAGGGCGCTAGAGGAAGCTCTGCTACTCCTGGCAAACGATGAAGGGAACCATGGGGTCCCAAAACGAGAATCGTGCGAAGAACAAACTGACGGGAAACCGTTAACTGTCATAGATCGAGCAAGAATCTTTCAGAGATGGGATGCAAGTCGTAGGCAAGAGCAACACGGCAGGCAACAGAGTCAGAGGTCTATTAAGCGAAAGTTCGACGAGTGAGCGGACCTATCTATGCACATTGTGATTGTGCCACAAGACAGCCATCAGTGCAGAAGGAAAAATGACTTGTCGACTGATGCAGTTGCTTTTTCTAACTGTGCAGATACCCTACTCTCTCTCTGTGATTTCAATACTAGGTAGCATGGCTCCATGATTATGTCACTTGCTGACTTCCGTCTTGGCATTTGTTGTATCAGTCTATTTTTGTTGCTTCTGCTTGCTCTGTTGTGGTCTTGTCCACCTTGTGCTATGGGCTTTTATCCCAATGACATTTTCGAGTGGCATTATACATTGTTGGTATTCTTTGCAGGCTCCTTCTTTGGCTCCTCAGTTGCGACATTATGAGGTGAAATGACTTATCCTGTGAATATTTCGTTTGCCCCATGAATCTGGGCAATCCTGCCCATAATCATCCATTTGTTTTAGCTTCATCCGTAATTATACTATGAGGTCAATTAGGAGTATTTGCACCTTTCTGCCCCTAAGATAGCTCAGGGTACTTCTGTCCGAAGACGTGACAGGGGTCCCTCACATACACAGGTACGTGCGTTTGAGAATCCAACCTCCTTACAGGGTCCCTCCCTCACATCAGCTTTGGTAGTTTGGGGAACTCGAAAGTAATTATACCAGTTCAGTGATCACGTTGCTTGCCATGGCCTCCGCAACGTCGAATGCATCAAGCTGTGATGAACGACTTCTCCACATCAAACGTGTCATTAAGAAGTACACGGCTTGCTGTATCTTACTGGATAATTTACAGTCCGCCCACTATCTTTTGCTCAAGGCGAAACAACAGGCCAGGAAAGTATTCTGGGTCGACGTACCAATGCCAGAAAAGCTTGAAGAGAACATCCAAGCACAAGTTGCTCTACTTCACATGATCGCAGACTACAAAGCTCACATTGTACGAGAAATGGAATATGCTCAAAATGAGCTGCTAGTTCCAGTGGTGTATCCCGATGGAATTGAGCTCAGTTCAAGTGTAGATGAAGAACTGCATGATGTGCGAGAGAACTGCTTCCCGCGCTCACCTTAGAGAAGGGAGCATACAAAAGATAAGAAGTGGTAGCATTATACAAGAAGCAAAGAGGACAAGGAGCCTACACGGATTAGCCAAGAGCGGCTGACCAGTCCCATAAGGATTAGCCGCGCCTAGCGCAGTTTTGTTCAGCCACTGGAAAGAAAAGACCACGTGCGTCTTCAGCTTGAGTGAGTAGGCTATATCAAAGATATTCACACCTTCAGCTACTAGTGTTCTAATGCATGGGAACAGGGTTCCACAGTCTTCACTGCACCCGTACTTTATCGGCTCAAACAGGGTACCAACAGTACAGCTTACCTTATGATGTGCCACTTTCTTTGAGAGTGACTGAGTTACATTTCCTATGGTAGCACCTTCTGTACGTCCTACTTACATTGTTGCCTGGCATCACTAGAAATAGTACAAGTGATCCGCAGCTGCCAAACCACGGTGCTTTTCCGACCAAAGACGTGTCGGGACTGCACCTGGTAGGCGCGCCACTTGCGAAGCCATGTCGACTGCGCTCACGACATTTCTGAGGAACTATCACTGGAAAGGATACAACGTTGAAACCATTCAGAGCACCCCAAATATGGTTACGAACCTACATCGGGGCAAGTATCCTATCCATAGGCTATGTCATAACGTCAACATAGAGTGCAGGGCATTTAACTTGATGGAAGTCTGTACATGGCTCAACTCTGAAAAATGGAACATCCTATGGGCTGAAGATGAGTCATGGCTCCCGGAAGAAGCGACAGTAATGATGCGGGCTACACTGCCCCATGGATTCCATAAGGTCATTTCTCGGGAGTGTGACGAGGCTTACTTGCAGGCTTGGTTGAATATTGCAGGATACGGAGGATTCTATCCCTTTGCAGCAGAGGTGCGACACAACGGGTATGCATGCTGGGCCAACTCCAGACGTTTTGCAATAGTTGCAAAGAGTGCCCAACAATGTGCTATTATTGCAGAAATCATGCATGCTTACAATATACTAGGCAATCGCATTGAAACACTGCAGCCAACCCTTGAAGGAATCGCACTGAGTGAACAATCACGAATTAACAGTGCTGTTCATGAAGATGATCGACCTTGCTTTGATTTTCGGCTCTCGCAAGAGTGCCAAGACGCAATAGCAGGCCTCTTTCCTAACCATGAAGACGAAGCGGATAGGATCTTCCAACTCAGCGAAGGCATCCAAGTTCTACAGAGGCAACATAATGACCTTGTACAAGAAGCCAACCGGGCACTATATCGACTCCAGCAAAATTGGCACGCCCTGAGCGAAGCATATGCAACCATTTTCAATGACCTATGAGGCACAATGAGTTAGCATAAGACTAACGAAGTTGATCGTCAGGCAACCAAAAGAAGAGCTCTCGTCAGTCTTGCATATAATGATTCTCACATGTCTTATAAATAACATTTTTGTGCACTAAACTACATGCTCACCTATTAGGGTCCAGAAAGCCTCTGCTTGACAGTGCCGGCGGTGACTGAAGTATGTACATGGCTTCCATTGGCTCACAGGTACAGCTCATCACACGTAATTTGGTATTCCGAATAATCAATATCCTTTTCACACCTACTAGCAAGGTAGATGACATTTCTACTTGAGGGCGCGTGTACACGATGTTCAAGGACGGGTTTAGGACTACCCCCAACCCCCAACCCTCATTTAACATGTCTGTACTTGTTATCTAGTATTAATGCGTACACTTCCGATAACTTGCTCAGTGTTCCATGCGCATCTCTAACTCAGTGGTGTGAAGCTCAGAATTGACCGTAGGTACAGTGACAACTCGATGGGAACTGGAATAAATCCTCCCATCACACTGACTAAGGTATCTCTATAAGACTGTCATCTTAGTGTTGTTCCCGACATGTATCAATTTTTGACACATCTCACGTAAATACGGTAACCAGGGGCGGTCACGGTGTCTTTCCGACCAAAGACGTGTCGGGATTGCACCTGACCCACAACAACACACACCTACTGCCAAGTTAGTGACCCTTTCACGTATTCGTAAGCCAGCAATCTCTATGTAGTGGGCCTCCACTCTCTTGCCCGTACCGCCATGGAGTATGTGCGACTTCGCGGAGAAGAACACCAGTTCTCCATGCCGGTAAAGATGATATTATATAGTTTGGAAGCAGCACAAGACCTTATGGTGACTGTGCGAGACCTCAGACGTACAGTACGGCTAGTACAGAGTGGATGTGTCACTTTCTTCCCAGAAGAAGCACACGGATTGCAATTGATCTATAACACCTTAGAAGCCGACCTTCAGCAGGTTGAATTGGACGGACAGCGCATCACACAACACCTGTTGACAGCACTAGCAGCATCATATGAGGACATAGTCCGATTGGCAGGTTTTAGTTGCTCGTCTACACGAGGATTGTGGATCAACCACCTATACTTGGTTCCAGCTGCTGATGGAGGCATGACTGATCAGGCGGGACTTGCTCCAGTACCAATAGATGCCCGACCTTTTCGGCTGATCATTCAGACAATACACATCACTGCGACCCTTGGCGGCTTTCTAGACCGCAGGACTCTGCGGCAAGCAGCTGAATCAGTAGTGGAAGTTGCCTTTCTACTATTACGGACAGGGGTGCCACCCAACCTCCACATCTGGACAACCATCGCAACTGGTACCAATTCAACAGTGCAAAGACTCCGACCAAACACGCTCCTTGCGGATGTAGCCCGAATGGTGGCTCCCGCTATAAGGTTTAATCTCCTAGTGCAGGATCAGCCCACTGCGGCCACTCGCAGCCCTGGCAGAGAGCTGAGTGCGCCGGAAGTCGTCCTCCTGTAACAAAAAGAGAGATGACCGGAGAGTACTAAGTCGCAGTATCATAGCTCTTTGACTTTGCATGATTTATCGGCTCCTCATGACCTTCGCTTGCCATCATGTGCTCAAGAAAGGCTACCTCACAACAGAAATCTTACATGTACTACCTAGTATACATACTTGGGGTTCACCTGATGTTTTCAAGTGATTAACGCTTGAATTAGATGCATAGTCAGACAGTGCACACTGACCTGCCATGGTGACGTAATGAAGCACTTAGATGTGGTCGATGGAGTTATCGGCGCAATACCGCTCGAAGAAAGACCTGCATCTGGAGTTATAGGAGACAACATTGAACTGCTAATGTTACACCTACGGATGCCTGATGCTGAGACTTGGATTGCACACACTGCTACACATGCAGTAATCAGACTTGAAGAACAACAAATGCAAGACTACCTTCTCATATCCAATGGACTCATGCACAGGACCCCCTGCTTTTTTTGATCAGAGAAGAGACGGTGGGATGCCTTGATGGTTTGCTGCTTGAACAGCTTTCCCGTGAAGGAATAGGCCTCACAGATTCATCTACGGTGTACATAGCCGAAGCTCGTGTACAGCACAGCTATACTGAACTTACCCACTGCTTAACAAGCTTCTGATGAATCAATCGTCTTGAAACAGGGGCTATGCCGATCATACTCAAGTGTGACATTGCAATGAGAGAAAATTCTGGCAAAGTGCAGTGGCAGGTTCCGTCATGACAGATAGCATGATCAGCATTGTTACCGATAAGTATACTTGCCCACTTTGTGTAGTTCTGCAGATTAAGATTCGTCAGCAATTTCGTATACCCTGTAACATTTCCGTGGCTCAAACCACTTTCCCATGTGCAGGGCTCCCACTCCTCTGACTAAAGACGTGTCAGGGGAGTACCCTCTCTCTTCTTCGCCTTCCCTCCAATTCGCTGTCTTTTCTCTCTCTCCCCCCTTTTGCTGTTTCTTGTCCTGCTACCTCTGCTGCCCTCTCTGACTGTTGGTACTTCAAGCGTACTCTCTGATCCGGTCCTGTCTGTCACTTGTGTCTGCTTCCTGTGCACTTTTCCCTGCTTTAGGGTCCGATTTCTGTCACACCATTGTGCACTCCGGTGGGCAGCCATGGCGCACTGGATCGGTGATAAGGTCACGCTGAAGGCAGGCCCGCAGACTGGGCATGACCAAGGAGGCCCAGCTGTTGGCGATACTGCGGCTCACAGTGAGCACCATCGACCTGAATACAAAGAGGCATACATTACGGAATACGATGACATCCAGGTTTACCGACAGCAGGGCTGTTATGAGCACGCCAAGCAGCTTCATGCGTGGTCTTTCTATGAATATAGAATGTGCATCAATGGAGAGTGCTGGAATATTATCATCAATGACGACATGAAGAACCCACCGGACTGGGCCTATCCAGGGTCCAGTTCCGTCAAATTGTCGCATGATTTCTGTCACATAGACACAGAGGCCAGTGATGACGTTTACACAAACTTTTGTTTTGTGGAAATGGGAGGACGACAGATATGGCCCTTCTATGCCACACAGTCCTTCCAGGAAGATCTGTGGATCTGGGTTAGTCCCAGACGATTTGTCGTCATCACGAACCACCAACACAGTGAGAAATTGAATCATTTTTATGTTGACAGGATGCATGAACATAATATCCTGGCAAATCGTACATCGTGCTGGTACTTCACTGACCTGACCAATAGCTCAGGCAAGGTGACGGATAAAACCATAGCCCTGAAAAAAGAATCCCGTTGTAGTTCAGCAGCTCACGAAACTTTCAAGACTGGCTTTGAACACAAAATTGCCATGAAGCCCATGCCTCGAAGGGAAGAGAACCTACCTGGCAAGAGAAAGCACTCGGACTCCTCGGGACAAACGAATATACAGGTTGACCCGTCCGGGAATTACAGTGCACGTGATCTGCAGAAGCTCAATGCGACCTTTGCCGATCAGGCTGAGTCTAACTCAGCTGCAACAGTGCCAACCCATACAACCAGCAAAGTCACGATGTGGCGACAAGGTGAAGTACCGCCACTAGGACCTGCGGCAGAGGGCCGGGCCCGTGCTGCTAAACAGCTGGCTTATGCTCGCACTCTATTATCAGTTGTTATAGAGGCAGCCACCCAAATGGAAGAAGTTGTGGGCAATTTAGTGCAAATCGAGAATGAACAAGCAGCAGCTAAGGAGGAAGATTTGGGGCAAGCTGCTTCAGCTGCTCCAACCGAATCTTGCACAGAGCCAGCTACAGAGGGAAGTCAGAACTGAGTGCACATTAAATTCTGACATCTGCATGCTGTATAAAGTCCGCAGGAACCACAGCGAAGACTGTGGCCCTATTCTCACCCCGAGGATGCAGGACGTGAAAAGAAGCTAATTGCACAGGAAGATACGCCTATTGATGAATCAGTAGAAGTCTATTAATATCAGTATGCAGGTAAAGCATTGCATGCGGTATTCTTCCTTTGCACTCCTGCAGAAACTGTCTGTGGTGAGCATGAGGCCACTTGTCGTGCTGCTCGATGGAGGGCCTGCAGCATTTTTAGATCAAAACAAAGCACTGATTTTGTGATCTCCATTAACGGTTCCTGGTACAGGTTAAGTCCCTGGCTCGATGTGTTGTCTTGCATTTCAATGTGTTCGTTACAAGGTTTTTCATGTTTAGTCTGTTTTGCAATTCTGGTCAAGTCTCGATGATCTGATCTTTGTTGATTGCTTTACTTCCAGGTATCCCCATCTGTATCCTCCCTATTCCTTACTTTGACGAGTCCTTTGGCGGTAGTCTTAAGTGTGAGGCTTCTCTGGCTAAAGACTGTCAGGGTTGCCTCCGCTCCATTTTACGGGATACGTATGCGACTCTGTGTGCGCCATGGACTCCTTGGAGAAGTAGCCCTGACGATGGACGTCATGGAACGGTCAATTCTCGGATGGGATATCATGAAACAGATGGCCAAAGTGCTTAGGTTGGATTCACCCTTCCAAGTGGTCCTCTATGCGGACAGCTCTTCAGTAATCCAATCGCCACTGAGGGCTGTTCAGCTTGATACTGATGCAAATGAGGCAACTGTATGCTATATAGTGCAATCATTGCAAGTCCCATCAGCAGAGCAATACCAAGACCTTATGACAGCCATTCATCACAAAGATGTTATGGATTTAAGCTATCTCCTCGGCAAGGGAGTAGGCCTTACGGGCCTGATGACGGAGGGAGGGCATATCAGCACGTTAGTAGCTTCTGCTATCCTTCGAGATCATTCTACTGATCCATATGCTTACCAGCCTAGTGCTGGCCACTGCTTTCCTCGACATGGGGCCAGCTTAACTTATTTATTGTTACAAGCCCAAGCTGACCCCAATACTCTCCCGCCCAAAACGCAACCTACCACTATGTTGGAATTGGCAGTTGAATTGGGCAGCTCACAGCTTGTTCAAACTCTGCTCGAGGCTGGTGCCTCGGTCATGCCCGTGAAAGGAGCGCTACCACCACTGTTTCTTGCTGTCCTCCATCGGCACAAGAAAAATGTACAGCTGCTCCTAGACGCGCAAGCGGACCCGTGGCAGGAGATTGCGATTGCCTCCGTGCTTTGTCATTCACTGCAATGGCACGGTCACGCCGCCCGAAAAGAAGTCTTCAATGCTGTACAAGCTGCTGCTGCGCAGAGTACAGAGGACACGGTCATTGACATGCTACAGCAATTCATCAACGCTACAGAAGGGGTAGGGAGAGGACAATACTCCCTGGCACGAGTGAAGCCTACAGCCCTTACAGAGAGGGCCACCACTATCATGAGGCAGACTGTGTGGAAATATCAACATATCATCGAAAAGCAGTCACGACAGACAAACTTTACTACGTTCCGATGGCGCAGAATACTCGAAGGATTGTATTTACCAGTACGAATACGAAATGAGCTGCAAAATCCTCCAGAGCTCAACCGGGCCGAGACTTTCCTGCATCAAGTTGACTAATCCTGCGATATAGATGGACACTTTCCCAGTGAGAGGCTGTCACCATGGAAAGGCTGACTCTGTGGGCCCTTTTTGTGATCCCGGGAAAACAGTAAGCGCAGTACATATCAGTCAAGCTTCCTTTGAACAAAGGTGTCCTTAACTACACAAGTTTCGTGTGCGCAGCTACATGTAATTGCCACTCCCTGCGACCCTATTGGCTCAAAACCACAGCAGTAGACAGACCTGCTGCCGCAGCTGGGTTTGAGAAAGTGGGTAGATATAGTGCCTCCCTATCTCAGTAAGGGATAGATAAAACAAACTCCTCTGGTAATTGGGCTGTAGATAGTACGCACAAGCTTGTTTCGTCCATACCACAGCTTACACCCTGATCCTTCGTGCGCTTGGGATCTTCTTTCGCGATATTGATTGCTGCCTAATTTCTTTGAGCTCTGCTCCCTCCTGCTCCCTCTCTGATCTCCTCTCTTTCTTCGTGCCTGGATTTTCTGACTAAAGACTGTCAGGGCTTCCAGCTTTTCTTGCCCCGCTCTCCCTCCTTTTTGCACCTTACCCCCTCCCCGCATTGGGTACCGCTGTATCTGTGCTGTCTGTTGGTTTTCTTGTCTTGTGCTTTGTTCCTCTTGCTTCCTGTTAAGGTGCTTGAACTGCCTGGCCAAAGACGTGTCAGGTTTTTCAACACTTGTTCCCTCCCCCCCTTTTTTGATTTAGGGTTTTTCCGGTCGCTTTTTGCCGTTTGGTCTTTGGTTTGGGGTTCCCTTCTTTAATTTCCTTTACTCGGTGTATCGGTACTGCTTGGAGTGCTCGAGTCTTCTGACCAGAGACGTGTCAGGATTCTCAACACCTCCCCATCCCTCCCCCCTCATAACCTTTACACTCAAATCAGCTATACAGGAACTGAACAGTGAGATGTCTCTGCTCTCCAGGGAACAAGTTGTGAAGTCCTGGTACGCCAAAAATCCTGAAATCAGTTTCTTGGATCTGCTCTATGCACTTGAACAGCACAAGAGCATTTCTACTGAGTACGGGCTGAATGTATCTATTGAACAGCACTGGCGATTTGGAGACCCCCATAAGAAGACAGCTGATCCTGATCGACATGACTACGAAATTGCAATGGTAAACGGGATCGAAACTCCACCTGGACCTGACTGGCACAAGTTGTATCGATGGTTGGTTAGTCAAAGCTCTGCTTTCTTGCCTTACCACACCGTGTACTTGGTGACGGATAATCGTGATTTGCAGTCGGACGAGGTCAAATCCGTGCAAGGACTCAGCCATTGGCCAATGGTCGCTGCTTGGTGGAAAGAACGGTTACGCTATGTTGGCCCATATGGAGAACTCACCACAGTTGTATTTGTTCACATTTCAGCTGACACTGGTCTTCATAAGGTACACCCAACATGGGCAGGAACGTACATCCTTGATGCGTGTGTGTTCCTCTTTCCGACCATCAATTTTGCACTGATTGACAGCGATTGTGTGCCAGTGACCCTCTTCGAGATACGAGAACTTTGGCTTGCGAGCACTGACCCGACCCGACCAGCTACATCAAGCAAAGTTGCGAAGAGCAAACAGTCAAGCCCCATTGCGTCATCGCACAAACGTGTTCGCTCTGTTGACACGGGAAGGGACATGCAGCAGCCTGGTCCACCATCGAAGCTATCTAGATCGCATAGTGCGGACAATCTTGCTGTCAGAAAAGCTGACCCACCACGAGTCCCTCCCCTTACCTATGGTGCAAATTTGGCAGACGAGGTTGACTATGGTGATTCGCCAGACCCTAGTCCCCGCATGTCTCGACGGGCGACGTCTAGCAGCAATGACTCTTCCCCGGCTGGGTCAACCAAACCTACCCGGAAGGACAAATCAGACGTTGATGAAACTACCAGTGCGTGCAAGCCCAAAGGAGTCATCCTTGTGAGTGAGGCATTCACTGAAATCAATGCGGGTCTGGTCATTGTATTAGCTTCGGGTCATGAGAGCCCCGTACCGGTCACTACCTTGGAGGACTCGGACACGGATCCTGATGAAATAGCCCACGTCATTACTCGTGCCTACCATGAACATGTTGAAGCCTACCTTGCTACCACGTATCCACCTGCAGATGTTGAGCAGGCAGTAGCTAGTGGATTACTTGGCTCTCCTCTGCTGGGCACGTCCACTCGTGTTACTGCAGATTGGTGCCATGCGTGGAGTGTGTTAGGCCAGTGGTCTGGATTAGTCACGTTTCCTGTCCCAGCCTCTGGAGTTTGGCCGCGCCATGGTCATTTACGGAAGATCCTTGATGGCTATCAAGGCAGACAACCAAACTTCCATAAATGGGCTCGGCCTGCCTACGAGCAAGGTGCCCTTCCGACCCTTAGCCTGCTACCAGGTGAGGTCAGTGTACGCGTGCTACCAGGAGACAAGATGTACCAGGCCATGGAAATCGAGCCACATTACATGCGGCCTGTTATTCTGCATGGGTTTGGCACCCATGCCAAGAGAAGAATGCCTGGCAGTCTCGCTGACCTCGCCCAATATGGCTGGTTGCCTTTCGCTGCAGCTTTATTTGGTACACAAGAATGGAAGCCTCAATGGCTACATCACAATTTCCTTCCAGTGCTTGGTCTGCGACTACATGCCAAAGTGCCTCCTCCTCCACTTTCCCAAGCTCAACTAATTTTGCTGTGTGGACTGTGGCAACGAAAGGTACAATCGGAACCCTCATGTACATCGCTGCAGCAAGCAGCTTCCGTGAATTTTGGTCTTCCGTTACCTTTCAGAGAGATGGCTAAGTGGGACGTCACTGTCAATGAGCAAACCATAGATGTTAGAGAAGTGTCCAAACAAAACTACATTGGAAGCACACCTGCTGCTGCGCTGCCCGCAGCACTCAAGAGTTCTGATGAGTGGGCGTCTTTGGTCTTTTCCCTCTTAGAAGTTTGGCAAGATGACGCCCCAATGCAAGATCGACCCCTTGAAGTGCACTGCAGTGGATTAGGAGGTGGCCTACTGAGTGGCGAACAAGACTATGATATTTTTCTGCAAAATCATGCACAAACAAAGGTGTATGGCCCATCGCTCGCTATGACGGATAATTGGGAAGCACATGTCACCCAATTGGGCCTAACCAAAACAGTGCACGAATATGCGGTCTACCAGCTATACTCTCCACTGCAGAAGGATGGACAGCGTGGCGAGACTTCCTCCCTGAACGTTTCTCCGATCACCAACTGTTGCTCACGAGAGCGATTCGTCTCATTCAGGCTGCGCATATCCGGCCAGCTCATGCCAGACCCCCACACCCGACCTGGTCAACAGCAATCATGCAGATCTTTCGCTGTTACCATCCACAAGGCAAACATCGTTTCCTGAAGTCATGCTTTCCTCAATTAGTCACTACAGTGGCTGCAGGAGGTGTCAGGGACGTCAACATTTATGGTTTCTCGGCAGGGTCCTACACGGGCCTTGCAGTTCACGAGATCCTGAGTGATTTCGCTGCATTCCCAGGCCTCACTAAAGTGGCTGCGATTGCGACGCCGCCGGAGATGATGCGACTTGCCACTGGCGAACGCAGAGTCACCCTGGTGCACTGCCTGGAGGACCGGCTATGTGTATGGAAACCTGACTCTCTGACAGAATTCAACTACCAGGTGGTTCTTATAGAAGGGCACCCCACATGGAGTGGGCGTGCCAAACACTCATACGGCCACTTGCTTTTCATTGACCTTGATGAAGGGGTCCATGAAGTTCAAAGATTGCAAATCACCACCCTTCAGGTCATTCCACACGGGGTACGGTGTGAAGGATTGCTGCGCGTACTCTCATGGGTTAGCTTTGACTTTCCTGTGCACCTCAAGACGACTCTAAGCACTCTGTTAGTAGCCGCTGGAGAAGGAAACACTGAGCTACAAACAGTGCCTATTGTCGGCCGGGACATTCGGGATGGTCAGCCTGATACGGAAGCTGAGTTACAAGCGGCTCTGATCGCGATGATTCCCACACCAGGAGGATCCCACGATGAAGGAGGGGTGCTGGTTCGCAATTTACTGGCGGAATTCCTGCGTGGTTTTTCATTAAGAACCCTCATCTTCCTGCTGGACATGGTGCTTCCGCAACTAGACGCCTATCATGCGGGACGGCAGCTCCAACACCTTCAGCCCTGGGTCAGTGTAGAACTAGCTCAGCAGAAGAAGCGAGGACAAACTGGAACGCGGATGCAGGTCACCTACCAATATGAGGCGTATGCTGGTTTTCATGTCATTCACCTACATACTGAAGGTGCCCCTCTCCTACTCTTTAGTGCACCTTTGGATGTTCCACAGGCTTCGCCACGTGATCTCTGTGAAGCTGGGAATCTAGGCAACCTTGAAGCCAACGTGATGGCGGGCAGAGCGCTACTCGGAGTACTCCAGTTGCCAGACACTCAGCAGCGGTGTGTTATACTACTGGTACATGAAAAGGTGATGCACAGCGGAACCAGCAAGAACCCTGCTCAGCGAGCAATCAAACGCATTGCCCCGAAGTTGCTAGAGCTTGTAATCGTCTCATTACTCATTGCTCGGACGTTTTGCGGACGACTGTTAGACCAGTATCTCAAAACAATGAGTTACTTTGATCCTGCACAGGACTGGCCGAAACCCATTGAAGAACATGTGTCTATGGCCGTAGTGTGGGAAGAGCTCGCCTTCCTGGGTGACACACGAAGCCGCCATGAACTTTTGGTGTTTGCACAAGCTAACCAGTCGCGCCTACCTTTGGCCATGGGCATCGTACAGCCGCATATACCTGCTCGCCGCATGGCCAGCGAGCACAAAACGAAGCTGACCGATGCACTAGTCAGCATCTTGAGCCGCTTCCTGACACCAGCCACGATCTCGATGGAGGGGGCCCATGACAGTTATTACCGTGAGTTCCTCCTCCCTCTAGCAGCCCACGGTGATGGACATGTCTTAACGGTCTCAATTGCATTGCTGCTGGCTATTTTGACAGGCAGATCTGACTTATGTATTGCAGGGGTCTTTGGTGCTGGCAAAACGCGGTCCCTAGCGGTCTTGCTCATTGCACTGAGCTGTGAACTCAAGGACTTTGTTGCGATTGTCTATACGAAAGAAAATGTAGCTGCCAAAGCACTTGCGGATCAAATTAGTGATCTTGCGCCCCCCACAATCAGGAGTTTTGGCAGGCTAATTGGTCGCATGGAGGAAGGTAAAGGAGAAGCCTATGCTTCTAAAATTGACGTCCGGTGCAGTGACCGTAACAAAATCATCGCATACAAGAATGTGCTCATTGCAACAGGTGGCTCAGCCACGGCTGAGATGGCGATGCGCTACTCCTCTTTTGGCCATTGGATCTCTCGCACCTGGCTAGCTTTCATGGATGAAAGCCAACAGAACGGCAACTACCATGAGATCGCAGCTCTCGCTGCCATTCAACAACCCACCCTCACTGTCTTCATTGGCGATCACAGGCAAACTCCAGGAGGGCTGTCAAAAGGCCGAGCTGCGGCTGCCAATCGACGCAAACTGTTGCAGCGGCCGTTAGGGCTCAGAGCGCTTGATAGGCCAGGAGACTATCTCCCACCGGCACGTATGGCAGCACTGGTCGCTCAGCTCTGGCCTGATGCGAGCCAAGATCCGGAGTCAGATCTCTTTAGTCTGCTGAGACTTGCAAACAAGCCTCATAGTGGCCCATGGACATCCACTCTGCAAGACTACGAGCTGCCTGTCGCCCTAGGGCGGGTGTTTCACCGCCGAATCTCGTGCCAGTTGGATGCACACAGCAGCCTAATTGCAGCAGCTCTTGCAGTCCTGCTGATTGCCACAGCACCAGAGGAGTTTGGAGTACCTGAGTGCACCACAACCCTTGAAGCAGCCGGGCTATGTGGTCCTCACCGTTGGGGTATCATTCTCCCTAACAGCTCACGGGTCTCAATGCTGACTTACCAAGCTATCGTTGCAGTTCGCTATCCTGAGTTAGTCCTCCACGAGCCCAATCATATTTACATTGGACACTTCGTGCCACATGAGTCCACAGTAGCTCAAGGAGGTTTCCGGACAGTACTGTGGAATGCCCCTAAAGATTTAAGAGCTGCTGTTGAGGACGTCGTTGCTTTCTGCACCTATCTGAAGAATTATCATCGCAACTTGCAACAAGGAGCGACCTCGCAGCTGCTTGTCTTATGTAACCGTACTGCGGTGCACAACTTGCTCCTCCAACATGGCTTTCATACTACGTGGTATGGTGGGTTGCGAGTTTCCACCACTTCCTCTGCCGCGGGGGCAACAGCACGCATTGCGGTCATTGTTCAAACAGGCTGTGGGTTTCTCAGTGGAGGACGCAGAGATGCAACAGCAGACGAGCGTGAAGACTGCTATGGAAGAGCAACTGTAGCGCTAACAAGAGCCATTGACCATACCTACATTGTCTCGCCTCTTGATATGGCAGGCATGATTGGCATGGCTCAGACACTGGGAGTGTATCATTATGGATACTTCACACTGAAAAACCGATACATCCAGTACCATGGCCCTGCGGCCTACCCCACCGACAAAATTGCTATAATGGAATGGGGATTAGTGGCACCTTTTATTTCCCAAGATAAACCACCTCTTGCTATTGCCATGATTGTGACCATCAATGGCACGCGAGTGTGGCGACGATATCGGTTGGTGGTGGCATGCAGAGACAAGTTGCGCCTTCCCCCTGAGGTCCTTGCAGCTCTGGAGTCTCGCACACGTGACCATGTGCTAACGACCAGCGGCTTCTTCCCCTGCTCGATTGATCGTGAATACTTGTATGGTTATGCTGCTGATGGCTACAGATCTCCTCTCTGGCTGTGTGCAGCCTACAATGGGTCCCCAGCGCTTGTTCATCGACATCGAGGCCACAAGGTCTTCTTTCACGTGGGCATACAGGATCGGCAACTCGTCGCAATACCGGGTATTCATTATTTCGATGCCCATCGGCTGCAACCGGAACTTTTGGACACATTGGATCGCCAGTTTGATCCTGGGTCTATGAAACTCGCAAGCCCCGAGGGTGCAGGAGACACAGTGAACGATCCCTCCACGGATGAGGAAGCGGCTTCTACCGATGGCGAGAGTGATCCAGAAGACCCTACAGTTGCATGGTGCCCACCCATACCTGATGCAGCGGAAGATCCCTCTGAAGATGAGATCGCAGTGCAGCTGACCAGCTAGCAATCATGATCTCCAATGTCCAACCCAACGGAAACCCGTTTTGCATACCCGAAAACCTTGGTGCTCTCCCACCGTTATGGCTACAGGCAAGATTGACGTTGTCTTTGACTGCCATCCAAGAAAAGTTTGCGCGCATCTTGCTGAGTGTGGCCTGTGAACTTTGGTTGCGCGGGCAAATTGCCAGGGTGGAGGATGTCCTCCTGCAGGTGGCAAGGGCCCTCACAATTCGTTTGGCAGAGAAGCTCGCCAAGGCGTTGAGCTCGTTGATGAGATTGGCTGAATCCATGGTGACTCCAGAAACTGAATGTTTGCTGTATGCCACGTACTGGTTTCGGCCCATCCTGTCTGAACTCATTGGCTCGGCCCGAGAGAGCGCTGAGGTGAATCGGAGTCGAGCGCCGAGTGGCCCAGTTAAAGTCCTGGTCACAGACCGACCGCATCGACGCCTGAATGGGCTAGTGGACCTTACGAGTGGTGCCTCTGCCTTACTGGCATGGTTTCCGGCCAGCTGGGCCAGTAAAATTGCTCCCAAACTTCTCGAGAATGCTCCTGAGAATGCGCAGAAACCACAAGCAATTAACATTGCGTGCCCGAAACGTTCCTGTGACGAAACTCCGGTAGAGGGAGCAAAGCAGGTGCTCCAGGCAGTTAAATTTGCTGCCAAAAACATGCCTGGTTTTCGCCTTGGTTTGGATGAAGACTTTCAAATGGCAGGATGTTTCCAGGAGCTCATCCATGGGTATACAGCAGGGCTAGTTGAACCATACATGATGCGAGGCCTCCAACCACTGGGACCGAGTCGCACTACGCTTGAAATTATCATTCCCTCTCAATCAGGGCTCACACCCGAGAAGTGGAAAGAAACAGCCACACTGTGCCCACTGGATTGGCCTTCCAACTACAGTCTATTGCGATTGTGGCATACCAATGGAAGCCTCCATCAAACGGAAGCGCGACTCAGGAATCAACTGTCGCACAGTCATATGTTTGCTGAGTGGACAGTGCATCTCCCGAGATTTGCAGAGCGGGTCTTATTCCAGCAACCTGCAGTTTATGTAGCGGGACATGCCTTGCAAACCAACCTGCGGGAACGAAACTTCCCAGACAGGAAAGTCCGCAGGAGGGTTCCTCCGACAGACCTGAACGATCATCAAAGGGCGATCCAAGCGCTTCTGCAGCGTGCCGCTGCCCAACAAAGAGGGAACCCAGTCTCGTTTGGGCTCACCAACGAATGGCACGACACTATTACATCAGATAAAAAGCATCATTTGGAACATTTCACGAGAGGTATGACATGATCCCACGCTCACCCCAATTCACATCCCCCATAACCTTCTTGTAACTCCCCTTCTCTTCTCTTCTTTTCCCCACCTTTTCTGTTTCACTCCATGTTGTCTTACACAATCTGTGGCTTTTGTTTCATCAACAATTTCGGTGGGAGTTGGCTTACTCCTACTCGGGCTTTTCGTCAGTTCCAAGATTACTGTCATACCGGTGTGTCTGTCCAAAGACGTGACAGGTGCACCGGGATGCAGCAGGGTGCTCAGCTCCTCCTCATTTATAATTGTCAGGTTTATCGTGTTAGCATGCCCGACCCCTACCTATCCAGACCGCTCAAACAGTTGGTAGCCACATTCATGTGTAGTAGGTGTGAGTGCTAGCTCAGGTGTAACAGATCGGGCAGGATGGATTACCCTTGCACTGGTAATTTGAATGTGCTGCCCAGTCGAGAGCTTAGAGTTTACTAAGATCTCTTCCACCATGATGCCTATTGCACTGGCGTGTGCTCTCGCAGTTTGCCTGACAATCATAGATGGGTTACGAAATGATTGCTCCCACTTGCTGACCTAGTATTGACGAGACAACCCCTCTCCCACCCTCCCCACTAGTTAAGATAGTTGAATTCGTTTACTACT
Organism: Cladocopium goreaui; assembly: GCA_947184155.2. Classification (NCBI taxonomy): domain Eukaryota; class Dinophyceae; order Suessiales; family Symbiodiniaceae; genus Cladocopium; species Cladocopium goreaui. The sequence continues at coordinate 52,520 of CAMXCT020001382.1, read as the reverse complement.
CCCTAGTTTTTGCCTTTAGTAGAGCTACCTTAGATATTGGTGCCGTGTATTGTGGTTCTGTTTTTGTTCATTTGTTTCCTGCCTGACGTGGCCCCCCCCTCCCCCTCGGATGGTCCTTTTTGGCGCCTTGGCCCAGGTTTTACTGGTCCCTCCCTCTGGGTATCGTTGCTTCTGGCGACGGCCTGGTTGTCTTGCCTCTGTGCGTGGAGTGTTGTGGCGCATTGTCTCCCCTCCTCATTGTGTCTCATGGCAACAAAGGCCTTTGGCCCTGTGTGGGGATCTTTTCCCTCTACACCATGCTTCCTGTGTTGTTGGGGTGCTGTGTGCTCCCTCACTGAGGTATTCATCATCGTATGATCCTTGGCCCCTCTCTGGACTCCGCTAAGGCACGTTCGTAGTCCTCCTGTTGCGGGTGTGTCATGTTCTCCCTCTGTCCTCTGCTGCCTCCTGGCTCCTCTCCCCCCCTTCTTTTGTTTCTGCCTGGTTTTGTGGTGTGGCGGGTGTAGTGCTTTGGCCGCCCCCCTCTCTCTGCTTCCCCCCCTTGATGGCAGGTTTCTTTTTGGTTGCTGCGTGTTGTTTTGTTTCTCCTTTTGCCTGGATACCGAGGATACTGCCCCGCACCATAGCTCGCCGTTTCACCCTTGCTACATTGGTCTCATCTTTTTGTGACTAAGGACTCGTCCGAGGTGGGGTAGCCCTTCATCGCTCCCCCCTCTCCTCCAATTGCATTCTTTTTGAATTTGTTTGTGTTTCTCTTGTGCATCTTTCTTCGGCTTCTTATTGGGGAGGGCCCTTCTCCCTTTATTTTGTTTCTGCCTTTGTTCCGAGAGGGGCGGTAGATTCCCGGTAGAGCCATGGACTAGGCTGCACTGCAGTGAGCTTTACTGGCGCTGTCCAGTTGAGCTTCCTGCTGTTCAGTCTGGTGCGCCCGCGTGCAGCAAAGCCTGCCCACATGGTTCGCTGTGCTGATGTTCTGTAGTGCCTTGGCAGATGGCCCACTCGCTGGGAGAGTGGCCTGGTCTGGAATACACTGCTGACTTTCGGTGCGTCTGGTCCTCTCCGCAGGCTCTTGCTGGGACGATGACGCCTAGTGACTCCTGTCAGAGAATCTGGTGCTGGCGCAGCGAACCATTTCAACCTTCATAGCTTAGGGGGACGAGTTCAACTGCAATGCGAATGCAACCTTCGCTTAAATGATGGCGGTAGCATACTTGTTGTGCTCACGAGCCCATGCTATGGTCAGAAGCTTCGCCTGTCTGTAATGGCCGTATAGTGCCGGTCAGGGTTCTTCAGTCACCATTTTACCCACTGCCCATTAGGGTCTTGGGCCCTGTGCTATTGGCGGTTCCTGTGAGGGCTCACACCATCTGGCATGACTTACAGGCCGTCAGTACTCTCCTCCCCACCTAGGGGAGGAAATAGATCACAATCCCTTGCGGCGGTGTATATTTACCGGAACAGACTGACTTGTGTACGCTGAACGATGCAGGATGAACAGCTGTCGTGCTACACATCAGTTTGCCTGCAACACTGGACTCTCTTATCTGTTCTCAGGTGAGACATTCTGGGCGATCATGTACTATATTTCACGCACTGCCGCTATGTTAATTAGTTTGCATGTTTTTGAGGATGATACGGTGGCTAAGGTCACTGTATCGAAGGCAAATCTGGATGAGTTTTGTTTCGGTTTGTTGGGCCCTGCCCCGTTCTTTGTTGCTTCGCTGTTTTGCTTTGAGGCGAAACGCAAATCTGGCTGGGGGATTTGCGGGTCGTTTTTGGTTGTTTTGTTGGTTTTTGTTTGGTTTTGTTTTCGTGATGATTTGCCAAAGTTTTTGGACCACACGTGTCCTTGTACATTACTGCTTTTCACTGCTTACGCAATTGTAAGGACCGAGCCTAGTGCGACATCGGCCAAACCGGAGGAAAAAAAAAAAGGAAGGAATCTTGTATGTGACCATCCTGTGTCACAATATTCTATTGGTCTTCGGACTTATCATTTTTGACATCAGGAGGATGTCATTGATCAGTGTTGACCAGTGATTGTGGTATATTGATCAGTTCTACATCTTATTCTGGATTCGACTTGAGTCTGGTACAGCTTATTGCTTGAGCTGAAGATACCTACATTGGTTTGACATTGAGACTACCTCTTGTGTCCACGACATTCCTGGACACTGAACATTGTGAAGCTCATTCTCTCCAAGTGATGAGAACACAGCTAGAAACTCTTGGAGAAGAGTTTAAACCAGCTGGAAATATCTGATGGAGAGAACCTGCTATACTTTGAGTTTGGACTATGGGATGCATTGGTATTGTGAAGACAATAGCCATATTTGGGCATCTTATTTGTCTGAGAGTTTTGTGATGAGATGTTTCGGTATTGTGAGGACAATACCTACATCATCGTCATCGTGACTTATGGATCATACACTTGATCTTATGGTGTGCATTGTATCGTTCCTGAGACGACTTTGGTTATCTCTATGAGGACGACATTATTGGAGAAGACTTTGGTCTACATTGTGGATTGGCTATTACAGTGGTCGAAAGACTTCAGCGATACAACTGTATTTGGCTGACCTACATTGACAATGTCGAATAGAACATTCTATTCTCCATTGAGATTGGAAGCTGTGAGATGCTATCTCTATGTGGAAAACTGATTTGGAGAAAGAACTTTGTGTTCTGACTATGTTTTGTATCCAGAAGAAGGTTGTACAGACACCTTGTGTGAATCACTTCGTTCTTGAGAAGTTAGTCCGCTTATGACTAGTGAGCTGGTTATTCACGTTTGGATGAGAACCAGTTTGATTTGAGAACTTTTGGAAGTGTTTCGATGATTTTGAATTCATATAGTGAAATTGAGTTTTGTAGACTTCTAGCAGCTGGAATAGTTTCAACAAACCTTTATTTGAAGAACTTGAGGTTTGTTAACTGGAAACCTGAAATCGAGTTTACCAGTTGAGACATCGGCTCGAAGGACTGGTGTCAGAAGTTCATTTAATGAACAGGAGCTGCTGTGTCACATAACTTGGCATAAGACAGACTGACACAGAGAACACGAACACATCTCTTTTTGTTCTCGTTCTGTTTGTTCTGTTGTTTGTTGTGTTTTTGTTTCTCCGTGACTGATCGTGTTGCGTCTGGAGCGAAAAGAAGGAGCTTGACGTCAGCATGTGGGAGTCGAGGGAGAAACATTCCTTTTGACACGGTATTGCTTTAGTTTAATTAGTTGTGGGAATTTACGCTCTGCGCTTGTGTTTGGTGTGCGTGGTTGACGTACGCGTCCACCTGCGTAGTTCTGTAGGAATTTGGATGAAGCGTTAGATCTGACAGCAGATCTGTGCACGGCGCTTTTTCTACATGGTAGCGGAGCTCTACGGAGCTACCCACACCATTCTCCGCTGACCCTTGTTGCAGTGTACTAAGGACGCCATCTAAGGTGAAGCTGAGATCGTTTGTATTGAGCTCCTGAATCTTTTGCGCAGGGATACGTGTTGAGCTTGTACTGAGGATTTGCAGTCGACACTAGGTTGGTATGCTGCTGATGTAAAGTCAAGGGCATCGAAGAGCTTGAGTATTCTTGATTCAGATAGTGTGTTTTTGTTTCACTTGTGGCATGTTGACTGTGAGGTCATTGGTTGAAGGTGACTTGTCAATTGATTGCCGGAGATGACATGTTTTGGAATGCTTAGGATATCTCGACAGGCTGAGGTTGGGAGTAAGTCCTGGAGACACAAGTGAGGTGTTTGGACAGTGAAGACTCCGACAACTTGCCTGGAGATGCACATTGAGAATACTTCGATAGGCTGAGGTTGGGAGTAGGTCCTGGAGACACAGGTTGAGTGTTTGGACAGTAGAGACTCCGACAACTAGCCTAGAAGTCTTTGAAAGTAAAAGTTGAGAAACCACTGGAGTGTGAGTGGAACCAAGGCGTTTGAGCTCGAGAAAAGTGTCGCCATACCATCTGTATTAGGAATGGACAACCGCCGTGAGAACCGGCCATTACGTGAAGCAATGCAGGAGCGTTACATTGAATGGATTATCGGTTTGGAGAGGGTGACCAGTGTCTTGAGACTGGTACAGACTCTGATTGTTCTCATGGAATGGCTTTTGCCGTTGCTTGAAGATGTTCGTCTGAATGCGAACCAACGAGACATCATAGCAATGTTCCGTGATCATCTCAGAGAGTTGGAAACCGAAATGCAGAGGCAGATTTGTGAGATGCGTGAGCATATCTTGGGTAGGTACCACAGGTCATTGCAAGGTTGAAAACCTGTGACCCATGGCTGTGTGATAGATTTGCCAGATGTAGACGATAGGTAGGGTTCCTGGCAGTGGTGGTAAGCGTGAAAAATAGGTGACAACGACTGAGCTGCATGTGAGAGTAAGTTGCAGTTGCGTTGCATGTGTGATTTGCGGTTTTTGTGCAAGAAGCTTGGTGATTTTGGCAAGAAGGAGAGAGAGAGCCTGGAGAATCACTAGAAAGCATTTGAAAGAGTAACAAAAGGAAATGGGCTGGACGGCAGGGCGCTGCATAGGTCCATAATAGAAAAAAATAAGAAAGAGTAACATCTCGACAGGTTGGTCAGGTTGTAGTTGATCCTAGACGCACGGAGTGCACAGTGCGTGGTGCTACTGAGCCTGGCGTCATGCCTGGAGGTGACAGAGTTGAGAAACATTGGCATGAGAACCCGGAAGGGTAGGTGACCTTGGTTTAGTTGCCACACAGAGTTGATAAAGATTGGCATGAGAACCCGGAAAGGTCGGTGACCTGGTTTAGTTGCCACACAGAGTTGAGAAAGATTGGCATGAGAACCCGGAAAGGTCGGTGACCTGGTTTAGTTGCCACACAGATTTGAGAAAGATTGGCATGAGAACCCGGAAAGGTCGGTGACCTGGTTTAGTTGCCACACAGATTTGAGAAGCGTTGGCATGAGAACCCGGAAGGGTAGGTGACCTTGGTTTAGTTGCCACACAGAGTTGATAAAGATTGGCATGAGAACCCGGAAAGGTCGGTGACCTGGTTTAGTTGCCACACAGATTTGAGAAAGATTGGCATGAGAACCCGAAAGGTCGGTGACCTGGTTTAGTTGCCACACAGATTTGAGAAAGATTGGCATGAGAACCCGGAAAGGTCGGTGACCTGGTTTAGTTGCCACACAGATTTGAGAAGCGTTGGCATGAGAGCCTGGAGGGTCGAGTTTGCTTTGTCAGTGACCTTGGTTTAGTTGCCACATTTGTAATGTAATGCGTGAATAATTGAACACCTGAGGTTCAGTAGTGTGCAGGAACAGTGGAGCTTGACGGACGTTTGCACTGACTAGTGACCTTGAGATTGGAGCCTGAAGCATTGTTGTTTGCCTGGCAGTATAGGCACTGGAGTGCTGAGAGAGAGAGAAATAGGAACCGTCATGGCACTGAAGGCGCAGTGGAACTTGGTGTTGAGATTGGTAGTTGACAACAGGTAGTGAGTAAGAATGGCCAGAGTGAACTGTGTTTGCCTGTTTGGGAACGTTGATTTGATTTTTCAGATGCATCAGGTGACCAAGGATGTTGGTTTGAACTGCAGTTGTGATTGCGTTTGATTGGGACATGCAGTGAGTCATTGGAAACGACCTGAACTGTGTAGGTAGTGGAAACTGTTTTGAACTGTATTTGAAACGAAACAGGAAACTTTGTTGTGAGTTTGTTTTCATGTTTCTTTGACCGGAATTTGAACAGTTTTGCAGTGTCGCAGGCAGGTCAGGTATGACTTGCGTTGCTTGGATTGTTGCAGTCGTTTGTGAAACCTGGGACAGATGCAGAGAAGGTACATTGAACCCTGAGACAGGTAGGTACTCTGGAGTTGTTGTCAGACTGACTGGACTTTATGTGAAGACAACTTGAATGCAAGTATTCCCCTTTTTGGCTTAGAGCAATCATACCGTACCTCTCTAGATGGATGGGCGAGCACGGAGATATCTGCAAGCCAGTTTGACTGTGAGACGAGCTCTATGGTCTTTATAGCGATGATTGCCAGTGTGGTTTGCCTACGTTGGTTATGGCACTTCATTTGGTAGAAATGTGGTTGAGAACAAGATGCTTGTGATGTTAGTCGACCCTGGAGGGTTTCCTTTGCGAACCTTGGGCCATGTTGAGTGGACATCTTGTATTAGCAGAAGGCTGGCATGGAGTTTCACGAGATTTACAGCATTGGAGCTTTGCAGAGGATCCTGAGAGAGGGAAGTAGAGCGGTAGTTTAGTTTGTGCGTTTGCGTGTTGCTCAGAGTGAAAAGCAAAAGGAGGGAATCTGGGATTTGAGATTTGCAATTTTCTTTTGGAATTGAAGAGTTTTGACTTACAACAACAAAGAAGAAAGAAATGGGCTGGATGGCAGAGGCGCTGCATAGGTCCATAGGGAACTGGACGGCAGGGGCGATTACGACTTGCATAGGTTCCGAAAAGGAAAAGAAAAGTTGTAGAAAGTCAAAACGTGGACCAGATTGCAAGACGTTGCAAGGTTCACACATGAGCTGGAGCGCAGACGTGCATAGGCTCAGAGAACAGATTAAGTAATAGAGAAAGAGACAAAGGGAACTGGACGGCAGGGGCGATTACGACTTGCATAGGTTCCAAAGCGGAAACTGACTGAAATGAATGTAAATGTGATGTCAGTTTGTGGCTCGACATGCTGTCTAAGTGAGAGACGAAGTATGGAGCTGTCTATTATGCTGGACTTGACTTGACATTTTGTCTGGACTTCTCATGTTTGTATAGGTTTCATTCCATTTTGCTGTTTTACTATAAGACAACTTTGGCTCAGTGTTTTTGCATTTCAGCTACCCTCACGATCGCTTTGAGATCCTATGGCATCAATGGCAATGGAATCCATTCGTCTTTGGTTGGCTCTGACTCCTAAGCAGTTTGATGACTTGAACAATGGCAAGGAGATTCAGCCTGACGAATATTCCAAAAGGTTTGGACTACGAAAAGACCCGGTTGCTGCCGTTGAGCGTGCGCAGTACTTCAATGATTGGACACCGGAAGGTCCCAAAGGTGAGTTCTGTGCCAAGGATTATGTCCTTGTTGAGGTCGAACTGACCGCCATTGGCTATCTCCAGAAGGCCGAGGCGGGGATCCTTCTGAAATATAAACCCAACGAATACCGTTGGCAGGGTACGATGAAAGCTATGGAGTTTGACCAGAATGGCAACTTATTATACAAGTTGGCCGCGGACGCTCACCAGATCGTCTGAGTACAGAGGAAATATCCTCCCAATGTATAGGTTTTGCAATGGTTCCAGGCCGGGTGGTAGTGCTAGGCTTGGAAGCCGACGTTAGCTGCGAGGAGAAATGCAAAAGCTGTGGTGAAAGAGCTGTCAAGCTGAGATTGGAGTGAAATGACAATTTTGGGATGTCTTGGAACTTCATAGTTTTGGACGATTTCGGACTGGACGGAACTTGGACTTGTGGAATTCAGGTTGTGTGGTTTTCAGTCAGCTGTCACGAGCTTTGCATGAGTTTTCATTTTTGCTGCATTACATGTCTATGGGTTTTATACGCGCGGAAACCACTGTGATCTGTTTTGCAGTTTTGTGAAGGGTTGTGCATGCATTGGCAGTTGGATTTGGATTGAGTTTGCGGTTTGCCACAAGTTTGTATTATTTTTGTTTTGTCTGAGACATTGAAGTTTGGTCGATCACATATTACCTGTCAAGATGTGCGGCACGCATCTTGGGGTAGTAGTGAGTGATCTTTGTCGGAAGTGTGAATCATCTGTTAAGGTGTGCGTCACGCACCTTAGGATGATCAAGAGAGAGTTTGTGCTTGGCATGGCATGAAATGGCTGAGTTGTAATCTGCATGGTCATTAGAGGGATTGTCGAGTTTGATTGCAGATTATGCCCAAGCTGTATTTGGGCCCCGGCTTATCCCAACGAGTGCATCAGGCCTTGTCTAGGAGACTCGAACGATTCATGGCAGCGAACGTGCCAGCTCCAGCAGCCCCGGCAGTTCCACGGGCAGAGGGAGAGTTTCCCGTGTCTGAGAATCCAGCGCTGCCGGCACAGGCAGGAGCTGCTGAGACGGATTCCGAGAAAGAGAAAGAGCAGGACACTGCCCATATGCATGGAGATGACAAGGAAGACAAAGAGGAAGGAGATGCTGGAAGAGATGACGATAGATCGAGATCTCCAAGGTTGAGAATGCATGAGCCACTTGATCATGGTGATGCCACAGACCTGTTGAGCTCTACCACGGACTTGGCCGTGGGAATCACTTCGATGGTCGCTGCGCTGAAAGGGTCGACGGACAAACTTGAGACCCTTATCAAGAGTACACATACTCTTCAGCAGGACCTTTGCCGAAGCCTAGAGGCCGTGGGAGCGGCAGTCAACAACATGGCACGGGCATCAGAATCATTGGCTGCTGGTGTGAACCACAACACCAGCAGAGTGGGTGCAGTCGTGGGTGAATTTAACAAATTGAAAAAGCACCTGGAGTGGTCGCTGGACGTCTCGATGAAAGACGTGCTCAAGGATAACAAGAAAGGCCGCATGGAGCGCGACCAATCCTTGCAGGATGTGATGACCCAGCTCTACGAATCGATGGACAAGCTACAAGAAAATATGAAGCTGGTTGCTGAGAGGATTGAAAAGGGGACACCGCCGCCAGAGGCAGCTCCAGCATATGATCCTCCGCAGCCACCCATGGGACATCCTGGCATGTCACAGAGCAGTCCACCATTGGCACCTATGACGCCGGCACCTGGCGCGAGTTTGAGCTCTGGGCACCTCCCGCCTCCACCGGCAGTGCCACCAAGACCTGTGATCCCAGCACCGCCGACGTTGCCGACGGTGAAGTTCGCGGGTTATAGCCCGGCAAGGATGGGCGAAGTACCAATGAGCTATCCCCTGGCCCTGGAGGTGAAAGACATTAAATCACCACCTTGTCAGGTGATCGAGGAGGTCACGGGGCGTGTTAGATCTGTTTCACCCACACCACGTCACGATCCTTTGACGGGGACGGCAGCGTTCTCCCCTCTAGGGTATATGCAGATACAGGGGACACGGGAATACCGTAGGGTATACCCCTGATATCTATACCTGAGCAAAGTGCCAAAGGCACCGGAATTCGCCTGGTGTGACGACAAGAGAATAGTTGATTTTGTCAACTCGAGGTTCACTTGTTGTTTCAGAAAGGACGATATGGTTGAGCACCGGTACCAAGCTTGAGTTTAAAAGGGGGCGAGACACGCTGATTGACGCCGTGGACATAACTCTGTCTGCATATTGTTTTTTTTGGTTGTTTGAGGTTCGTTTTGTTGTCATATGTCTCTCAATGACGATGGCGAGAGCAACGTTCGTGAAGGCATTCAGAACGTGGAGTTGCTGACAGATCTGAGGGAGACATCATGAAGAAAAGTTGAAGTTGTTCTTGTTTGGCTTGATTGCGGTATTTTTCATGTCTTGAGTCTTTGTTGCTTGAAGCATGGAACTTGATGATGTGAGTGTTTTCACAAACATACCACACCTCCGAGATCTTTAGGATGGATCAGACGTTGAAAGGGGGACGGCGATCTATGCGATGATGAAGCTGTGGGAGATGTTTTATCAAAATGTCCCTCACCGCTTCCTCATTTCGTGCCAATCTTAGCTAGTCCTGACCCTGACTGTGAAAGATTTTCATTCAGAACATTTTGAATTTGTTGTGCAGTGACTGTGAACTGTACTTCACTTGCTTTGAATTTGAGATGAGTTGCATGAGTGATATTATTTCACTTGCGTTTTCTTTTCATACGCCTACCTTCTACACGAAGGTGCGGATTAGCTGAAACAGTTGGCCTTTGTTTTCGCGTTGACTCCGATCGTGCGACGTTAGGTTTCGTCTTGGGTCTCGTGTGTGTGTGTGTGTTTGTTTGTGTTGTTCTGTTGTTGTTGTTTTGTTTGTTGTAGGAAAACAACAGCACTGTAGATATATCTTTATTGACGCCATGGTTTATCCGAGGAACTGGATTTTGGAAGACGAGCTTAGTACTGGAAAGACTTTAGGAGTCTTTGGACTGAGTCTGGTATTCTTATATCTGGTTTTTGCAACAGAGAAGATTTTGAATTTGGAAGCTACGACACTATGCATGAGTCGAACGAGATGAGTTTTGGGTGATGCTTTATCATCTACATTGTGTTTTGGGAGACGTGTTCTTCTTTGGATATCTTTTGATCATGGATGTGATCTGGAACGTGAACATTTTTCTGCGGATATTTGATTGGTATCTGTACCTGGATGTGAGTGGATGAGATGTCATGTCGAAAGGGGGTATGGAAATTTGACACCCTGTGGGAACACCCTTTGGGTTAAGGGTGAAGCGACATGCCATTCATCATTGGTTGTATAGTTTGTACACAGAGGATACGTGGAAGGCTACTACAAGAGTTCATGACGCGATGATACTGCAAGAGATCATGGAAGATTGGTAGAGAACACTCTACTTATTGCGGAAGGAATCTTGTATGTGACCATCCTGTGTCACAATATTCTATTGGTCTTCGGACTTATCATTTTTGACATCAGGAGGATGTCATTGATCAGTGTTGACCAGTGATTGTGGTATATTGATCAGTTCTACATCTTATTCTGGATTCGACTTGAGTCTGGTACAGCTTATTGCTTGAGCTGAAGATACCTACATTGGTTTGACATTGAGACTACCTCTTGTGTCCACGACATTCCTGGACACTGAACATTGTGAAGCTCATTCTCTCCAAGTGATGAGAACACAGCTAGAAACTCTTGGAGAAGAGTTTAAACCAGCTGGAAATATCTGATGGAGAGAACCTGCTATACTTTGAGTTTGGACTATGGGATGCATTGGTATTGTGAAGACAATAGCCATATTTGGGCATCTTATTTGTCTGAGAGTTTTGTGATGAGATGTTTCGGTATTGTGAGGACAATACCTACATCATCGTCATCGTGACTTATGGATCATACACTTGATCTTATGGTGTGCATTGTATCGTTCCTGAGACGACTGGTTATCTCTATGAGGACGACATTATTGGAGAAGACTTTGGTCTACATTGTGGATTGGCTATTACAGTGGTCGAAAGACTTCAGCGATACAACTGTATTTGGCTGACCTACATTGACAATGTCGAATAGAACATTCTATTCTCCATTGAGATTGGAAGCTGTGAGATGCTATCTCTATGTGGAAAACTGATTTGGAGAAAGAACTTTGTGTTCTGACTATGTTTTGTATCCAGAAGAAGGTTGTACAGACACCTTGTGTGAATCACTTCGTTCTTGAGAAGTTAGTCAGCTTATGACTAGTGAGCTGGTTATTCACGTTTGGATGAGAACCAGTTTGATTTGAGAACTTTTGGAAGTGTTTCGATGGTTTTGAATTCATATAGTGAAATTGAGTTTTGTAGACTTCTAGCAGCTGGAATAGTTTCAACAAACCTTTATTTGAAGAACTTGAGGTTTGTTAACTGGAAACCTGAAATCGAGTTTACCAGTTGAGACATCGGCTCGAAGGACTGGTGTCAGAAGTTCATTTAATGAACAAGAGCTGCTGTGTCACATAACTTGGCATAAGACAGACTGACACAGAGAACACGAACACATCTCTTTTTGTTCTCGTTCTGTTTGTTCTGTTGTTTGTTGTGTTTTTGTTTCTCCGTGACTGATCGTGTTGCGTCTGGAGCGAAAAGAAGGAGCTTGACGTCAGCATGTGGGAGTCGAGGGAGAAACATTCCTTTTGACACGGTATTGCTTTAGTTTAATTAGTTGTGGGAATTTACGCTCTGCGCTTGTGTTTGGTGTGCGTGGTTGACGTACGCGTCCACCTGCGTAGTTCTGTAGGAATTTGGATGAAGCGTTAGATCTGACAGCAGATCTGTGCACGGCGCTTTTTCTACATCAGATCTTGCGTGGCTTAACAGAGATCGCCTCCAAGAAGTCAAGGCAGGGCTAGCAGCTGAACACAAATGGATTCCTGTGCAGAATCTCCCGTTCCCAGAAGTCGTCCTGTATGCCTGCGCAGCTGATCGCACGCCCTTTCCCACATATGTATGCCTGCCCTCAGGATTGTACAAGGCGTACAGGGCAGATCGTGGCGCAGACCGGCCCTGAACAGGAAATCCTACCCTTGCCAGGTATGCGCTTCTTTGATGGATGGTGCATCCAACGCTACCAATCCCCAGCGACCTACCACGCACCAAAGAAGCGCCAGTCCGGGATGTCGCTCCTGCTACACCTTCCGCTGGTACGGAACTAACCCGGTCGCAGCCGCCAAGAACCAAGAAGATGGGCCAAATACAAGGAGGGCAGCGGTCCGCGCATGCAAGTACCTACGAGCTATGGTCAACCAATATGAGTCCACCATGCAGGAAGTGCATAAGGCGGCCCGCATCCACACACAAATGAGCAAAGGCACAGCAGCTGCAACCGCAGATTATCGACCTCCCAGTAATATCTCTTTTTTATTCCTCAAATTTGGCCGATGTCGCTCTGAGGCTCGGTCCTTACATGAGCATAAGCTGTGAGAAAATGTTTGTATAAGGACACAGTTGGTCCATACGAGCAGGCAGATCAACACAAACAACAAAACAACAAAGGCAAAAAACCACGACGACCCGCAAATCCCCCAGCCAGACTTGCGTTTCGTCAGAGAAAGCGGCAAACAAGACCAAAAACCAAACCAAACACAAACAAATATCTCCAGAACTGACCTCCGAGTTGCTGCATTGCCTATCCACGCTGCCTGACCCATGGCCCCTGGCCTGCCATGCGTGCCTCCCTGCTATGCGTGCCTCAGGCAGGCCTCGGTAAGCCTTGGCGCCTCGAATGCCAACAAACCTGCTTCATCATGGCTCCCAAAACAGGATCCAAAAAACCAGTGAAACAGTAAGGACAGCATGAGAAACGACACTGGAGTGAGCTGTTCTTGTTCCGCCGGTTCGCCGCACGTCAGCTTTTTTGGGAGTTAAATTCGGCAATATCACCTTGGATTGGACAAGATCGCATCAATGTTCTTGCAGCGCGGCGTCAGAGAAGTAGTTCGCAGGTTGTTGAAACATAACTCTGTCTGCTAACTTAAATTGATGCAGACTCTTGGGATGATGCCATAGCCGTAAAAGGCACCGTTGGTTGGCCAGTCGAGGGGACACAGCGTGGCCTGTTTCCACTGTTCTGTGGTGATTCCACCTTGAGACGGTGTGATTACTTCCAGAGAAACTCGGACAGGACCAGTTGGCTGAAAGCTGTGCACAGTGGCTGGTTCTATGACACCAATCCGATATTTTTTTTTGTGGTCGGCGCCCGTTGCCTTTCGGCGGGTCGCACTTGAGACTCCCGAGTGGACCAGCAGGGATTCGAACCACCACCGGCAGTCTGTCAGCGCTGGCAAGACCAACGCCATACCAACTGAGCCATCGGGTCGCCTCTATGACACCAATCCGATAGCCACGGATCACTTCAGTGAAGCATTGGGAGGCTTGAAAGTCTTCATCTCTCCGGTTGAGTCCTGGGGCCGTCTTATGAATAAAGAGACCCTCGAACTCTTTGGCATATTTTTTTCAAAAAACATGAAAAAAATGTTTGGTGTTGAATTTGCCTTGAATTGTGGAACCAAGGTGTTTCATAATGTTTGGAATTTATTTACCCGCTTCTCTCATTGTTAGGACCGAGCCTCAGAACAAAATCGGCCGCAACGGAGGAAAAAAAATCGAACTGTTTGGAAGAATGACGCCCCATCTATGAGGACCTTCCAAGCCAGCTGCTGCAAGGTATCAGTGCATTCTGGAATACCAAATTCCTCTGGCGCCGTAGCAATCAGCACAACCGAGAGCGTCGTGGCGACAAGGCTGCTGGTTACAGTATGACAACTGCCATGAAATCGCCTCGATAGCAGCCATACAGTAGCCCGCGCTGATTGTCTTTGTCGGTGACCATCAATTAATTTGTCAATTTGCAACTGGCTTACAGGCATAGGCATGATGAACGACCCGAGAGCTCTGAGGCGTTGTATCTTTTGCAAGTGGAACATGTGTTGGCTATGTGTGGTCTGTGAATGATTCATGCTCACGCTTTGGAGCAATTTTGCCCGCCCAAGTTTCCCTTCCTTCTTGGGTTGAAGTTGTTTTTTGTTGCACAATTAAATCCGATCACCCAGACCGCTGAATTGAAGATCATGTAGACTTTGTTCCGTACAAATTTGGGGCCCCGGATTCCATTTTAGGGCCTGATTTGGGTCAATTTTGGTCTAGTTTTGGGTTCCATTTTGGGGCCCGTTCTGGCGTCCTTGAATTTGTTTGTAATTCTAGGGGCCCCGAACGGTGCCCAAAAATGGAGTCGTCCTCGTGTCTCAGATGGAATAGCGTCACTTTTGTGGCGCTGACACTTCCGATTCTTGGCTGGTCCGTAAGTAGACTTAAGACCGTAGACCCGCCGAAAAGGAACGGGCTCGGAAAAAAAAAAGGTGCCCAAAAATGAAACCCAAAACAAGGACCAAAATTTAACCTCAAAATCAGGCCCCAAAATGGAATCTGGAGGCCAAAATTTGTACAGAGGCGCAAACAAAGTCTACATGATCTTCTTTCAGCGGTCTGCTAGACGATTGGGCGGGCATGCCTCCTGTAAAGGGGAATCGTGGATGTTTGCGCTTCCAGGTCCAGACTTGCAAATCCAAGATGATTTGACGTATGTTTAAATCCCCGCCCCATCTTCAATGTTGGACGGAGGCTTAAATGTTGCAGTTTCACCTGAACTGACAGCCATCACACAGAAATTTTGCCTCAGGTCACATCCTCAAATTGGAATTCATTTCTAAGTTGCAATAGTGTCAACACACCCTCAACATTGGGGTCGCAGGGGAATTGAACCACCAGCGCCAGTCTGTCAGCAAGAGTGACGCCACACCGCAAGGAAAGATGGCCGCACGGGGTTCTCAAGGCTGCGCCTGCCACGCGTCAATGTTTCAGACGGCCGTACTGGGTTCTCAAGCGCTGCGCCAGCCGCGCTTCAACCTTTAAGATGCCCGTCTGGGTAAGCGCTGCACCTGCCGCGCTTCAACCTTTACGATGGCCGCACTGAGTTCTCAAGCGCTGCACCTGCCGCGCTTCAACTTTTAAGATGGTATAAGGTTCTCAAGCGCTCCGCCTACCACGCTTCAACCTCAAAGATGGCTGCACGGGGTTCTCAAGTGCTGCGCCCGTCGCGCAAACAAATGGAATCTGTAAAATAAAAGTACAAACAAAGCGCCGAACTTAACCCACGGCGCTGTGGTGAGAACACAATTTTATGTCAGCTCGCTTGCATCTGAACGTGGTTTGAAAGTCAAAATAGGAGGTCCGGAACAAGCTCCGGGACCACACCCGTTCTATACCCCCGTTCCCTACCCCCGTTCCATACCTCCTTGAAGGATCCGTTCCATACCTCTGTTCCATACCTCTGATTCATACGTTATGATATATATATATGTGTATTTATATATAGAGATATATAGATATAAATAATATATATATATAGATATATAGATATATAGATATATAGATATATAGATATATAGATCTATCTATCTATCTATCTATCTGTCTATCTATCTATCTATCCATCCATCTATCTATCCATCCATCTATCTATCCATCTATCTATCTATCTATCTATCTCTATCTATCTATCTATCTCTATCTATCTATCTATCTATCTGAATATGTGCAGTCTGATTTTACATTTGTACGCGCATACTTGAGCGCACATACACACATGAGTGTTTACATGCAAGAATACGTTTTGCTATGCCCAAACCCTGTGATTGTGTTGGCAAGTCTGTGCCTGCGGCGTTTGTTGTGTGATGGTAGGGATGTGCTTGGCTGTTGTCAGCTGGCAGTCTAAGAATGGATTGCTTGTAACCCTCCCTCCCTCTCAACCTGTGGCAGGTTTGCGCCTGCACCACTTACAGTTGCTGCCGGCTGTGGCATGGTAGAGATGCGCTTGGCTGTTGCTAGCTGGCAGTCTAAGAATTGCTTGCTGCGCTACTTTCCCCAAACTGCCAATTTCGATAAAGATGTGCTGCGTGCTAAAAAAATGTGCTGGAGTGGGCCCCGTTTCGTTCCAGACCCCGTTCCATACCGTTCTGTACCCGTTCCAGGCGCGGACCACCCATGTACCATCCCTGACCCACTTCCAGGTGAACAAATGGCAGGTTCTCACATAGACTGCTCCTAAGCCATCCTTTGCGCATGGGTTTTGGGAGACTAGAGACTTGCTACGCGGGGACACAATCTACCCCATAGGGACCGGGACCTCTGAGTTTTAAGCGTAGGTGGTAGGACCTGCGTGACAGGTCTGAAACTGAGTGGACAGCTTCACATAGTAGCCAGTGGGTGAGGCTGGCTACCGGTTATGTCCTATCTAGTGCACGAGCACTAGCCATGCAAGGCAAACCTGCGTTGAACAGGTGTACAACAAGGATGCCGCGCAGATGAGAAATGAAAATGAGCGGCAACCAGCGGTAGTAGCTTCAACGTGCATATCCTTGAGATGTATATTATTTACATATATTTTACATTTATACAGCATACATATATATTTATATTTATGTACAACTTATATTTCATCACATTCCAAAGTTCCGGAACAAGACCAGTTACGAAACCCCTTCGTTCCATATGCCCGGAACAGCGCGGAACGTTCCATACACAATTTTGACTCATAGCCTGACGAAGAAAACACAATTTCTGCAGAATATGCTAGATGTCTTCAACATAATTACAACATCCCCATATCTGCCAACAAATGCAGTACTCAAAACAAACATACCATTCTGAATAGGAATAATCATTCTTTGGGGCAACGCAGTGTGTTTTTGCAAAGACAATATCCAAACAAAATATGAAGTATTCCTTGAAAAATTGCACCATGCCCCTTAAAGTGTGCATTTCCAGATGTCTAACCTTCCTTTCAAAGGAACAGTACCTCTTTTGGAAAAATCAATATTTTTGCTATGCATGCAGTATTATTGACATAGAACATCCCCTTCAAACGCGCAATATGTTTGAAATCGTGAGCATTGTTACAGAATGCTCTTGCGTTTCTTACAGCAGAATATTGCCCTGCGTGGCAACGCAATCTTCGTGTGAAAAAACAACATTCTTGGAAAACAGGATTACTTCTGTTTGACATGTGTACTCTTCCCGTTGGTCAGATCAGCCCAGCCTTCATTTAGACAACTCTCACTTAAAAACATGTTTTCAATACTATCCAACAAAAATGTATTCGTTTACTCATATCAAGGGGATGTTGCACAAAATAAAACAACAAATTCTTCAATGACGAGTGTACTCTTTCAAAAAAGTGCTACATGCATACAGTATACAATATGTTCAAACAATGTTTGATTATCTTAGGATTTTAAGATCCACATTCTTCAAACTACAATATTTTTCAAGATGCAAATTCTTCAAGTTACAATATGTTTCAAGAGGAGAACAGCCTACATCAAAGGGTGTTATTCCCAAAATATGGTTCGTTGTCTTGGATAAATATCACATTATGCATTCAGAAAAATGATGTGCAATTGTGAAGGACATATTTTACGTGCTTACATATACCACGTGTTCTTCATTTAAGAAAACATATTGTGAAAAATGGCGTTGCATGTGCAGGAGGGTTCATTTTTGACATAGAAGTAGACTAAGACATGTCCAACTTCAATGGGATGTTCTACCCTTAAAAAAAAATGCACTTGTTGAAGGGAACACTCATTTCAAAGAGATGCAACACTTCTTTTCAAAGGAATCATTTAAAGTGTTTGAACATGTGTTGACTTAAGGGTTTGACTCGACAATGCCAATATCAAAATCAGTTCTACAAATTCATTGGTTGCCAATGTTTTTGCAATGTTTCCAAACACAGTTTGAAAAATGACATAAACAGACAAAATGCCTAATCTGTGTCCCAACCCCCCTAAGTTTCCCCCGGCGATACCTGCATTTTGCCATGGTTTTTACATGGTTTTCTAATGGAACCACAAACCCAAAGCAAACAACAAAACAACCAAAAACAAATTTGCAACCCCTAAAGTGGGAGAACTGGCAAAGAGTTAGGTCCAGGTCCTTCACTTTTGTGTTGTTTTGCGAGCCCTTCAAAAAAACCAACAACGAACCAGAAAACAAAAAACCCAAAAACCTTAAAAACAAGAAACATAAAAAAACCAAAAAACAAAAAAACAAGATTGCACACCCCAAGGGGGGAGTAGTGGCAGAGAGTTGGGTCTTGTCATTTTTTTTGTTTGTTTGGTTTTGTTTCGCCATTGCAGAGATGCCAGGGAGAAATTGTCAATGTTTGCACAGTAGTGACATAGCCATTGCAGATGTGCTAAGCAAAAATTGTCAGTGCATGTGTAAGAGAACAGTGAAAAAACTGCACTCTGAGGGTGTCCCCTTCTGTTTTCTTTCTGGCCATGCTGTTGTCTAGTTTGTTTGGTTTGTTGTGATGACAATTTTTTGTGGCCTTTGAATTTTCCATGATTGGATTGGACAAGAAAAACGCATGTTGGAAAAAATGACCGCAAATGTAACTAAACACTCATGCCGCCAAAAATCGCTTTAGAATGAATGCGTGCGTTTGGAAATGTTTGAAATGGACTGGTTCGAATCTTGGGCAATCAAATCTACCTTTGGTTATCGACACTCGGCGGTCAGAAATGTGTTGTTCCCAGTTTGGGAATGGTTGGTTGAATTCAACGCACAGACACGATACCGATGTAGTACAAAAACATACAAAAACAATGTTTTTCAGACAGTGTTGTGCACAATCACGCATGCCGATGCCACCGCTCCCAGCACTCGTTTTTGTTTCACGGGGTAAAATACGAAACAATTGACAACTTTCTGCAGTGCCCAGTAACCCAAGATTGCTCAAAACAGTTTTTTCACAACGGATTTCTCTTGCAGCCACGTGGCTGGACGTGGCACCCAATGGTGATCGGTAACACACTTTGCCTTCGTTTCTTTTTGTCAGGCGAATTGTGGACGTGTTGCCATGATCCGACCTGCCAGCCGTGGTTGGCACTCATCTGCAGGTGAACTTGCAGGCAAATTCACCGGGACAGGGTCATGCAGGTTTGTTCAAAGTGGATGAATATGGTCAGATAAAATTGATCGGAAAAAACTAACGGATCGTATTTTCGTATTTGCCATGGACATTGCATGATTTTCTTATATGGTATATGCACGAACGGATGACCGACACAGAAAATTAAGTATATAGTACAAATTTTATTCAAATGGAGTAAATAGGTTCTTCCATGCTCTTCCTATGGTATTTAAGCAACAAATATTGATTACTATCATTCTGCATGTCACCTACAAATTTGAAAGGTATTTTATACTATATACCAAATCTTTTTGTGACAATGTTGCAAGTATATGATTGCAATATTTGGGTATGTGCGACGTGTTTTCCCCCAACGAAAACATAATTCTAGCCATGTAAAAAAAACAATTGGACATTCGGATCTAATATATCAGTTCGATGCACCAATGGAATCAACATTACTTTGTTGTATTAGACTTATCCGAGACCATGTGCGTGTTGGCAACGCATCGCGCAGGTCCTGTGCAACGTAGACCCCAAAGACTTACACGACCTACACGTCCTGAAACATCCTATGTGGAAGATGTCCAAACAAGCACCGAGGCTGACAACTTTGAATCTCGGCAGGAAGTCTTTCTTTTTACCCCACAGTTGCCATTTTTTCTTGGTGAAAAAGGTGAAACATGTCATGGACAAGTCAAGATAATTCGAACATCATCATGTTGATTCCACAGGGCAATGCCTCGCAATGCATCATTTGGACTGAGGACTTATCAGACCTGAAGAGTGCCTTGGGATGTCGGGGGTGACAGGGTGTCGCAACAGTTCCCATTTTCCTTGTAGGCCTGCAATGTTTGTTTTTCGGGAATGCATTTGATAATTGTAGCTCTTTTGAGCTTGGTGTCCACGCTGAAAGGTTCAGCTGTGCACTCGCAGCAAATGTATGTTTTCTTGGCAGTTCAATTTTTTACAGGGTTCGAGCACCTTTTGCTTACTCCAATCCAATCAGATCAAAGCGAAAATCCAGAGTGGGGTTTGAGGAGCCACTTGGTCAGAATAAATGTCATTGAAGTCCTTGAAGATAATGTTTCCTATTGCTATCTTACACAAACATGGCTGTTGAAAGCACCGACTCAAAAATATGCCAACTCAAATGCCGCTTTCCAGCTGATGTGATTTTCCAGCAAAGTAGCCGGAAAAAAAAATTCTCTCATACTGTCTTACAACGTTGGGTCGGATATACATACTGTACATATGACTTCCAAACTTGATGGTAACTGTGGCCTTGCTTGCTGCTCAAGTAAATGGGGGTAGGAATTGAGACCGTGTGGAACTGGCTTTCGGTTGCAGATGAAGTGTCCCGTCTGAGTGCGTGCCCGTTCCACTGCCATTCCAGCTGTCTGCCCTGGATCTTCCTTGGATTTGGTCTTGGATTTTCTTGTGCAATCCTGATCTGTGGCCTTTGTGTGCTCTGGATTTTCAGATTCGAGTTGTTTTTCACTGGTCCTTGCTCGGTGCAACGTCCAGCACCCACGTCCTCGGCTGTCCCGATACCTTGAATGAGTTGTCCCTTTTCCGCATCTGATCTGCGAGATTTGATGTTGAAATTGGAGCGATTAGAGGAGTGGCAAAAGCAACTTGAAACTAGCCAGAGCAGCCGACCGGGGCCTTCCGGTTACCGTAGGGGAGATCCACAAGCCAGAGCCGCTGCCATTTTGGCCCATTGAACCAAAGCCTTTTTGCCCAGCAATCCCTCCAATTGCCCGTCTGTGGAAGTGCATTGAGGAAGGGGGTCCTCCCTTTGAAGGAAGGGAGTTTGGCCAGTGCCTGCATTGATCAAAGAGCAGGCCACTCACGGCGAGTGGAATCAGAAAGAGGCTCTCCAGCATGTGCACGTGACTTACTCTGCTGGGTTTTGGGGACGAGCATCCCTTGAAACATTTTCTGATCAGCCTGATCAGCCTTTCCTGGAGACTCCGCCCGTGGCTCAGCATTTCATTGTCCTGCGAGCGTGTGGATTAGGTGGCTTCGTCCGTTTTGCCTCCAAGAGCCATTTGAGTCGATTTTGTGATCAGGTGTTTGCCGGTGGTCTTGTCTTCCAGGGTTTCAACACTTTCAAAGAGCTTGAAGTGTATTGCAAAGGAGCACGAATTGCAGTACCTCCTCTCTACGAATCATGTTAGAGCGAAGCAAGCTTCGACCTGCAAGCAAAGGGGGCCCGTCCCTTCTTGTTATCACTTTGCCAGCCTCTGCATCTGCATTGGGTGATGCTGTGGATGTTGATGCTTTGCCAATTGAGCTCCGTGAAGGAAGTTTTTTGCTTGCCGTTCCCAAGGACATTGCTTCTGATTCTGCCCAAACCATTGCCGAAGGCCATGCTGGATCCGAAGAGGTTTTGTTTGTTCCTAATTCAACTTTTGTCGTTAAGCTGGTGGGAAGAGACTGAGGACTTGCTTTGAACTGTGTCCTTAGGCGTTGATGCTCCAGATCTTGTCATTGACGTGCATGATGATGTGTTGGCATTTTGCCGCGAGTATGGCCCAGTCACCGACAGCTTAGAGGTCATCATGGGCTTTTCAGCTGATCACCCTGCTAGTCTTCCTGATGTCACAAAGTTGATGCCAAAGGTCCGCCAGTGGTTGCTTGAACGTACCGATGACAAGGCAGGTTTTTATACTGCCCAAGAAGACCAGTTTCCCCTGCCCCCAAACCAGGCCCGTTATCAGATCCGCCCCATGCCAGCCCCAAGCCGAAGAAGATCTGCATGGCCTTTCTGTCCTTTCGCATCTAGAGAGACAGGGCTTCAGGAACCGGAGCATGCCATAGATGCTGCAGCAAATGGGGACTTCAGAATTGTCCGTCGAGCAGGCAGTTGTGGACAAGGGCGAACGCTGATGGAGGACCCCCCCTGGCCGTGTTCCAAGACCGAAGCCTGAATGTGGCCCAACAGCCCGACATACAAAAGCCTTTGGTCCCCTTGTCCCTCCACAGTGGACTGCTTGGCATATCTCAAGGACTTGGAAGTCCTCTCGACAAAGAAGGCGGAGACATCGAAGAAACCGCCAAAGGCTGGGCAAAATCCAAATGCACAGCCGTCAAGCGAGCCCGATCAAGAAGCATCACCAAAGAGGAAACCTCGGTTTCCCAAAAAAGCCCAAAGCAAAGGCAACCTCCGATGCATGAATAGCACAGCTCCGTCTTGTAACCGCTGTGAGTACGAAGATGCCCCTGCAGATAAGATAGACATAATTAAGGATGGACTTTTAATGTATGGACTTTTAAATATAAATAAAATAGAGATAGGTCCAAGGTGAGGTTTTGCAGCAAATGCCATCCATCCTTTGGTGAAGGAAAATCTTGCCAAAGTTGTGGATTTTCTCCTGGCCGTCAAGTTCCCGGAATTCAACTTGGGCCTGCTGTGGATGAATTGTCTTTCTCAAGATGGTGTTCGCTTTTGGCAGTCTCTGTTTTGCGCACAAGGTCGCCCTTTTTGAAATTTTGACTTGCAACAATGCACTTGCCACGGAGCTCCGATGCTTCGGTTTCGCCCGCCTTTCCCAGGGATTTTCTCAAGGATGCCTTCAGGTCTTTCAGCTGCCAAGAGAAGAAAGTACCACTTCCGACGAGCATTGCGCGTCATTGTTATGGCCCTTAACTTTTGGTGGTCTGGAAGCTGCTTCATCCCTTTGGAGCATCTGAAGAGGACTCCCTCTCCGAGCCAGCATAGATTGCTTAGGAGATTAGCGGGTCTAGTTCTGGCGGATGGCCCTAGTGAGAGCTTCCAAGTTTTAGCTAGTGGCCGAAGATTTCCTCAACTAGTGGCTCGCCTTTCTGAGCTGACAACACGTTCTGATCAGCCCCCATCACCCCATGCCCTGTTGATCTACACTATTGGGCCCTGTCAATAAGGGGGACTGGTATGTCAGGTTCAGTGGTCTGCAGCAATTGAGCAGAAAATGGATGAGATGATGAGATGAAAACAAAATTGAAATGGATTTCATCAGAAACCAAACTGGCAGATGTTGCTACAAAGATCGCAGCACGACAGCTGTTGGCCGACCGTCTTCGGTCCCATGTCTTCTCCCTGCATTCAGACCAAAGTTTTCAAGCTGCAAAGAAGAAGACATTGGGTCAAGCCTCAGCCAGACGCAATACTATCGGTCCTCTGGTGCACAAGGGAAGCCTAGTTTTTGCGGTGCTGTCGAATCAACTTGAGCCAGTTCAAGGAGATGATTTTTCTGATGATGGTCTTTCATCTTTCAATATCATTTTCATTTTCACCTTTTTATTGCCATGTTTGCAGCGACGATGTTTCTGGCTGGGCAGTGCTTATACAGAATGACAAGGTCCTTGCAGAGACCTTTACTGGTGCAGTTCTTTCAAAGAATGTCATGGTCCATGACGAGACCTTTACTGGGTTTTTTCTGGAAGCAGCGAGCTGTGCTGGAAGATGTATCAACTCAAGCAGATGGCGGTCGTGATCAAACAGTCAGACTGCTGAATTGCTGAATCCAAATGCTTGAACAACAGTTGGGCGAACGTGATGGAATAATTGAAGATCTTGAAAGCCTGGCCCACTACTACGAGGGTGATGTGACGACCACATCCTTGTTTGTGAGCCGGACTGGTGCCAGATATCATGTGAGCAGAGATTGCCGAGCTGCATCAGAAACTTGACATGCTGCAGCGAATGTATCCAAGTCCTAGGAGACAATTCCAACCTCGGTGGCCCATGGCGATTTTTCCTCCTTTCTACCGGTGTGAGTTTGTGCCACAAACTTCGAATGCAATCGCCATCTGCCAGGCCAATCTATATGCTGCAGCAGAACACCAATGACATTTCGGAACATCAATGCCATACCTCGCCGGCCTGTTTTGTTTTTTCCGACGTGGCGTGTCCTCTGTGAATCACTGAGGGCCCGTTTGAGCCTAACGACATGCCACGCATGCTGAGAAAACAGACCACTTGCTTTTGCAATTAAAGCGGAAGAACACACAGCAAAATATCACTTCATATCTTCGCATTTATATTTATATGTATATTTAAACTTATATTTATAGGTTGCTGCATCAGCGCAGGTGCGGTGTTTCCTTCAGCGGGCCCACGTATTCCCACCCCTAGTGGAAGCCCGAAGAGTGGTCGCCCAGCACAGCGGCGGGCGCAAACTGTTCTTGAGGGACAGCTGTAGCTTGGCAGCAAAAATGAAGCTCAGGATTTGTTATTCGTGCAACATCATATTTTTTCCAATCTTTGATTCTTCAATGATGCTTTTCCATGGCTGCCCTTTCTGTCCTATCCTCATCACCCAAACAACTCTAGGAATTCATTATCTTGCATTGCGAAGGTTCTCCCTCAAAATTCCAAAAATTGCCATGCCTCTACCGTAAGAGCCGCTCGTGTCTAAGATCGATCACTACAACATGTGCTACAAGTGGTTCAATCATGTGGTGAGTTGCTGTCACAATTTTTCTGTAACTTGATGTCGGCCTAAGGGTGAGTGCCAGAACACCTACCCCCAATGGAGAATCCCGTGGTGCACCTTCACCTCGCGGTTCAGTGCAGACATCGTCACCAAAAGGATCAAAAATCAGCACTGCCAGAGAATCCGTTGAAGTGGGAGGTGATGCTGAACCGAAACCGATGACTAGGTCAAAAATTTCAGTTCTGCGAGCAAAAACTGTGGATGGTGTGAGTGCTGGCGACCTCGACTCTCTTCATTTGCTTTAGTCTGCAGCACTTACTTGCTAATTTTTTTTTGCTCCACGCTTGTCAATTTTCCTTGATGAAAAATGTCATTGACAAGTCAAGATAATCATCATGTTGATTCCACAGGGCAATGCCTTGCAATGCATCATTCGGACTGAGGACTCATCAGACCTGCAGAGTGTCTTGGGATGTCGGGGGTGACAGGGTGTCGCAACAGTTCCCATTTTGTGAATTGATGAAGTGGTGAATTCCGATGTGCGGTGGATATGTAGGCCTTAGATTTGGGATTATATAGGTCCTTGTAGGCCTGCAATGTTTGTTTTTCGAGAATGCATTTGATAATTGTAACTCTTTTGAGCTTGGTGTCCACGCTGAAAGGTTCAGCTGTGCACTCGCAGCAAATGTATGTTTTCTTGGCAGTTCAATTTTTTACAGGGTTTGAGCACCTTTTGCTTATCCGATGCTGTGTCCACCTTCTCACGACTTGCTTCCTGCTGCCGTGTCCACCTCCTTACAACTCGTCTCTCTTATTTTCTCCAGTCTCGGTCTCGTCTTCAGGAACCTGCTGAAACCAGAGGAATCTCCTTTCCGCGTTATGATTCAGACTTTTGAAGGGCAGAATGTTACTCCGAGTCCCAACCACATAAGCCAAACCCATGTGATCCCATGTGTATAAATCGTGAACAATCGATATCTAGTACAATCTAGAGTTGTATTGTGCTACATGGTGGTTTTTGCCAGTGCTTTGCACAAACATGCCTGTTCGGAGCAATGACCCCAGAGGGCGCCAAATACTCTCCGCTTGCCAGCCATGAGTTCTTCAGCAAAGAAACCAGCAAGAAACACAGAGAAAACAGAAAAAGCGATTCCGTCGTTGTTTCTTCTAGAGTCTCTCCGTAGAGTCTCAAGATGTGCAGTCTTGCCACATTGCCGAGCAAGAAGCCCTGAGGTGCGGTGTTTCCTTCAGCGGGCCCACGTATTTCTACCCCTAGTGGAAGCCCGAAGAGTGGTCGCCCAGCACAGCGGCGGGCGCAGACTGTTCCTGAGGGACAGCTGTAGTTTGGCAGCAAAAATCAAGCTTAGGATTTGTTATTCGTGCAACATCATATTTTTTCCAATCTTTGATTCTTCAATGATGCTTTTCCATGGCTGCCCTTTCTGTCCTATCCTCATAACCCAAACAACTCTAGGAATTCATTATCTTGCATTGCGAAGGTTCTCCCTCAAAATTCCAAAAATTGCCATGCCTCTACCGTAAGAGCCGCTCGTGTCTAAGATCGATCACTACAACATGTGCTACAAGTGGTTCAATCATGTGGTGAGTTGCTGTCACAATTTTTCTGTAACTTGATGTCGGCCTAAGGGTGAGTGCCAGAACACCTACCCCCAATGGAGAATCCCGTGGTGCACCTTCACCTCGCGGTTCAGTGCAGACATCGTCACCAAAAGGATCAAAAATCAGCACTGCCAGAGAATCCGTTGAAGTGGGAGGTGATGCTGAACCGAAACCGATGACTAGGTCAAAAATTTCAGTTCTGCGAGCAAAAACTGTGGATGGTGTGAGTGCTGGCGACCTCGACTCTCTTCATTTGCTTTAGTCTGCAGCACTTACTTGCTAATTTTTTTTTTGCTCCACGCTTGTCAATTTTCCTTGATGAAAAATGTCATTGACAAGTCAAGATAATCATCATGTTGATTCCACAGGGCAATGCCTTGCAATGCATCATTCGGACTGAGGACTCATCAGACCTGCAGAGTGTCTTGGGATGTCGGGGGTGACAGGGTGTCGCAACAGTTCCCATTTTGTGAATTGATGAAGTGGTGAATTCCGATGTGCGGTGGATATGTAGGCCTTAGATTTGGGATTATATAGGTCCTTGTAGGCCTGCAATGTTTGTTTTTCGGGAATGCATTTGATAATTGTAACTCTTTTGAGCTTGGTGTCCACGCTGAAAGGTTCAGCTGTGCACTCGCAGCAAATGTATGTTTTCTTGGCAGTTCAATTTTTTACAGGGTTTGAGCACCTTTTGCTTATCCGATGCTGTGTCCACCTTCTCACGACTTGCTTCCTGCTGCCGTGTCCACCTCCTTACAACTCGTCTCTCTTATTTTCTCCAGTCTCGGTCTCGTCTTCAGGAACCTGCTGAAACCAGAGGAATCTCCTTTCCGCGTTATGATTCAGACTTTTGAAGGCCAGAATGTTACTCCAAGTCCCAACCACATAAGCCAAACCCATGTGATCCCATGTGTATAAATCGTGAACAATCGATATCTAGTACAATCTAGAGTTGTATTGTGCTCAAGTCTTTGGTCAGAATAAACATGGTGGTTCTTGCCAGTGCTTTGCACAAACATGCCTGTTCGGAGCAATGACCCCAGAGGGCGCCAAATACTCTTCGCTTGCCAGCCATGAGTTCTTCAGCAAAGAAACCAGCAAGAAACACAGAGAAAACAGAAAAAGCGATTCCGTCGTTGTTTCTTCTAGAGTCTCTCCGTAGAGTCTCAAGATGTGCAGTCTTGCCACATTGCCGAGCAAGACAGGAAGAAAGCGGTCACGCCAAGCCCCTGAGGTGCGGTGCTTTGTTCAGAAGACCCAGATGTTTCTCCCCCTGGGAGCCCGAAGACTGCTTTCCCAGCACAGCGGCGGGTGCAGACTGTTCCTGAGGGACAACTGTAGCTTATCAGCAAAAATGAATCTTACAGATAGATGTCAGCAGCTACATTTCTGCAAAATCTGTAATAGATTTGTAGATCAGTCTTGGATCAAATTGCTACACATGTTTTTTTTCTTTGCGCAACATATATATATATATTTGGTTTTTGATTCTCCAATGATACTTTTCCATGGCTGCAATTTCTGTCTTATCCCCACAATGTCCCCATACAACCCCAGGATTTCGCAATCTTGAATTGGGGACGTTCGCTCGAAAGTCAAGATTTGCTACATGTGGTGAGCTGTGCTGTAGCCCTGTCACACAGTAAAGTGCTGTAGCCCTGTCACGCAGTAAAATGGCTATCCAGCTATCCAGGTTGCAAGGATCTTCTCTCGAGTGGTGGCTGTGTTGGCCACACTGCGTGTGTGCTGTCAGCCTAAGGTGGAGTGCCAGAACAGCATCTCACGGTAAATCACGCGGATCAGCAACGCTGCCACTTCCGTCTCCAAGAGGATCAAGAGGCAGCGCCAGCAAGGAGTGTAGTGATAGAACGGTGGCAAGCTGAACCCAAATGCCATATGGTTGCTCTTTGGGATTTTGGTTTGGTGGTGTGGTACTTCCAGGCATTTGTTTTCTTTCCTTGAGACCTTTGAGTGCAGCCAAGACAACCAGATTGAAAGGTAGGACAGCTGGGACAAGTCACCTCAGAGGTCAAGTCAAAAAGAGGTGCGGCGAAAACAAGCACCTTTTTGACAACTCCACTTGAACGCTTCCGCTTTGGATTTGCTCAGAATGTATGCGAGCACCTGTTTTAATGGGGAATCGATGGAAATAGGATATGTGCACAAAGATGGTAGGCAAGAACAGAATTGCCATCGCGCAGGCAGAGTCTTCAAACCAAACTCTTGGCAAAGATGTGCAAATCACAGCAGAGCAAATACTTCCAAAACAAAAAGAACAGCAAAGGAGCTTGCTGACCTGGAACCCCTTCAAAGAACGTAGTCTTGACTTGCCTGTGTTGGAAGGTATGGACATCACGAACAAGCCTTTGATATTACAGTACAGCGGCCGTTCTGTTGATCCACGATAACAATACATCGTTGCATATGTGGCACGATTTGTCGAGGGGCAGTGCAAATACTCTTGCGGGATCTGGAGGGTGCGAAGTAAAGCATCTTGATCATAGCTTGCAAAAAACCTTGAGTCAAAACAGTAGAGAAACCTAATGCAACCGCAACAAACAATTCAAGGCTGCTTGTAGTCTTTCCGGTGTGCCATAAAACGAAGTGTCGGATTTGAAGAGGTTTATGAAAGGTCTATGAATGAAACAGGACATGTTGTGTTTCAAATTCAGTCATCAATTCCACAAGCACCGCAATTGAGACATGAACAAAGCAAGGAAAAAAACTGCGCTTGAAAATGCTGGAAGGCAACAGACCACAGTGATTTACGTGTTTTTTTCTTCACAAAACTGTGGTTATTTGTGTTGCTTTTAATTTCAACATATCCAAATACGACGATGTACAAAAACACCGCAATTTGCTGTGTTTTTGCATTTTCGAATAACACCAATCAGCAGCATCAATGCCCATCAATGCATAACATGTTTCCAAGCAAACCAAACATCAAAACTCGGAGATCGGACACTTGGGTCCTGCCCGCCCCACGTTTAACACTAACTACTAAGTCAGTTCGGTTTGATTGCTACGACCCTTCTAGATCGTGGCCTCCCGCTTGAAGGTCCGAGCGGTGGGATTTGTAAAGCATGTTCCTGTGTATAACGATGTATAACGACTCTTCTCCTAAAAAGGTCTGCAATCCTCGCAATTTTCAAAATGATGTGGCCTGGTTCACGATCCATGCGAAAAGACCGACCGTTTAGCTGAAGGACAGACAAATGGGTCCCTAGATTTGGGAACATCCTCCCAAGAAACCTTCAAGTGTTGGAGTTTTTCTGTGCCACGTGACGTGTCTGGAGCTGCGTCAGGGAAAGTGGAGCCCATAGATGCAGCTGTGACTTCTGCAGGAGCCTTTTACTGCACTTGAGAGGTTTGAACCATATTGAACCATATTGATCCATATTGTATGTTCATGCCAACGAAGAATGGACAAAAACTTCTGATGGACATGCAATGATTCTGATGATTCCAATCTTTGGAATGTTTCATTGTTTGGCTGAGCAAATCCAAACTGGAAGTGCATTTTGTCGATCCACGATCCTCTTCTATTCCCTCCCAACACATGTCAATCATGTCGCAGCGACCAAAGTGTGTTTCAGTTGCACCGTGGATGGGTTTGGTTGCCGCTAGCACTTGCAAATGTCTTGATAGCGCTGACTGTCCTCTTGTTTTCTGTCCAGGTCATGGTAGGCCATAATCCGAATGTTGTTGGTCCATTGGCCATTCTTTTGCGTTTTCTGGGAACTACCACTTAATTCAAGGTTTCTTTTGCTCCTTTACTTGTTGTGCACAGGAGCACCCAGGCTTGCATTGCCAGAGCACGATGGGCAGGACATTGTGTTTTGCCGTCCCGGCACGGGATGAGACAAGATGCATCAAGATGTCTGACAGATCTGACAGAATCAGCATTTCTTTTCGGAAACGCTGTGTCGGATTTTTGCGACTCCGTCTCGGGCGAATTTGGCAAGGACTTCGTGCCAGTCACCCAGACGCGTTCCGAGAGCCTTTCCAGCAAAAAGGCATCGAAAGGAGCGAATTCGGCAGCGACCAAAGTGTGTTTCAGTTGCACCGTGGATGGGTTTGGTTGCCGCTAGCACTTGCAAAGGTCTTGGTAGCGCTGACTGTCCCTTTGTTTTCTGTCCAGGTCATGGTAGGCCATAATCCGAATGTTGTTGGTCCATTGGCCATTCTTTTGCGTTTTCTGGGAACTACCACTTAATTCAAGGTTTCTTTTGCTCCTTTACTTGTTGTGCACAGGAGCACCCAGGCTTGCAATGCCAGAGCACGATGGGCAGGACATTGTGTTTTGCCGTCCCGGCACGGGATAAGACAAGATGCATCAAGATGTCTGACAGATCTGACAGAATCAGCATTTCTTTTCGGAAACGCTGTGTCGGATTTTTGCGACTCCGTCTCGGGCGAATTTGGCAAGGACTTCGTGCCAGTCACCCAGACGCGTTCCGAGAGCCTTTCCAGCAAAAAGGCATCGAAAGGAGCGAATTCGGCAGCGACCAAAGTGTGTTTCAGTTGCACCGTGGATGGGTTTGTTTGCCGCTAGCACTTGCAAATGTCTTGATAGCGCTGACTGTCCTCTTGTTTTCTGTCCAGGTCATGGTAGGCCATAATCCGAATGTTGTTGGTCCATTGGCCATTCTTTTGCGTTTTCTGGGAACTACCACTTAATTCAAGGTTTCTTTTGCTCCTTTACTTGTTATGCACAGGAGCACCCAGGCTTGCATTGCCAGAGCACGATTGGCAGGACATTGTGTTTTGCCGTCCCGGCACGGGATGAGACAAGATGCATTAAGATGTCTGACAGATCTGACAGAATCAGCATTTCTTTTCGGAAACGCTGAGTCGGATTTTTTCGACTCCGTCTCGGGCGAATTTGGCAAGGACTCCGTGCCAGTCACCCAGATGCGTTCCGAGAGCCTTTCCAGCAAAAAGGCATCGAAAGGAGCGAATTCGGCAGCGACCAAAGTGTGTTTCAGTTGCACCGTGGATGGGTTTGGTTGCCGCTAGCACTTGCAAAGGTCTTGGTAGCGCTGACTGTCCCTTTGTTTTCTGTCCAGGTCATGGTAGGCCATAATCCGAATGTTGTTGGTCCATTGGCCATTCTTTTGCGTTTTCTGGGAACTACCACTTAATTCAAGGTTTCTTTGCTCCTTTACTTGTTGTGCACAGGAGCACCCAGGCTTGCAATGCCAGAGCACGATGGGCAGGACATTGTGTTTTGCCGTCCCGGCACGGGATGAGACAAGATGCATCAAGATGTCTGACAGATCTGACAGAATCAGCATTTCTTTTCGGAAACTCTTAATGCCCTGCTAGGAGCGGCAGCGGCCCTCAAGCAGCATGAGCATGACCAGCAGGAGTGTTTGGTGGGTTTGGACCTGCACACCTGACCGGAATGCATAGGTTCCCCACTGGCCGAGTTTCGTGCACAGCTTTCTAATGCAAGTGATGAATCAGAATGGACATGAATTGCACCACACGCAACATGCCGTGCTTTCAACAGGAAGTCTTCAAGGAATACCTTTGTTATCTTCGTTCTGAGAGGTGTTGTTACATCAAACACCGGAACTCCTTTGGCATGTCAATCCTGGAGCGGATGAATATTCGGCACATACAGAGGATATGGCAAATATGGATGAATATGGGCGAACGCTACATGTCGTGGGG
The DNA here is from genome assembly GCA_947184155.2 of Cladocopium goreaui. Taxonomy (NCBI): domain Eukaryota; class Dinophyceae; order Suessiales; family Symbiodiniaceae; genus Cladocopium; species Cladocopium goreaui. The sequence continues at coordinate 20,716 of CAMXCT020001382.1, read as the reverse complement.
CTGAAGGACTGATGCAGAGCCTCAGATCTCGGTGCGGCGATTGTCCTTCGTGGGCATGTCCATGACAAACATTTGGGAAGCGATCCAAGAGGAGGACCAGAATGTGAGAAGCTGCAGCCGATGCAGGTTTTGAAAGTGATAAGGCCCAAAAGCTGCAGGTATTTTTTTGAAGTCTTAATTGCAACAGGTTGGAACACAAATGGTGGGTGGAAACTTGACCAATCATTTCTGGTGCTTCTAGAATGGGCTGAATCTCACAGCACATGCACACATCGTATAAGAATGTAGAAGATGTATATTGAATTTCCTTCATGCTCGCTGGGTAGGAACCATTTTTGGACTGGCTGCCTGAGTTTCTGACCGAGAACTTCGCGAATTGTGCAAGGATTTGGGAGTGGGTTAAAGAGGCATCCCTCTCTTCAGCCACAAAGGGACCTTCTCAATTTGGGTAAGATGCAGAGGCATCAGAGACATGCCCCCAAGGAATCCCCCCAAATTGTTCAGAGGACAAATTGCACTTGGCCAGATCTTTTTTTCCCATGGTTGTGTGGATTGTCTACAGGGTCATACATGATTTTGAAAGAACACCGACATAGCAGTTGAAGTATTCTGTAAGAGTGTTTAATATCTTCCAAGACTGAGGATGTTGCTCCCTCTCCAGTCATTTCAAAGAGCTGTTTTGCATTTTTATCATTTTTCACCAGTTTCAACAGTTTCACCCTGTTTCTTGGCACTGGTGGGCCAAGGTTTTGGGACAGGGTTTTGACAGCCCCGTGTCCAGCGGCTTGTAAGACGCTTGCATTGCGTTCACTTGCGAACTGGGTGGCGATTTACAATCGATGGCAAGCAGTTGGGGAATGGAAACCTGGCCAAGCACCGCACTTTTTCAATGCGCCTGGGCGACAGAACAAACAGGTAGGACGGATTGTTGTTTCGAATCCAGACGGATTTTTTTCAGAGCGTGCTGGAAGAGAGGGATTGATAAAGACACTGCCATTTCACCGCATCAGAGGATTTGATACAGCGCTAGAGAGTTCTCGTCTAAAGGATTTCTGCCGTTTCTTGCAGCATCGTCAAATGGGGAGCAGTAGGAGAGGCGATGAACGGCAGCTGAGCACATCGGAACAGCTAACAGATCAGCTAACCATTTTCATGAATTTTTCCTGGCTCGGCCCTCAACAATGAGCCTACAACTTGACCCAGGCGCTCGAGGCCCAGCAGATGCTGGGCATCCCATTGCCCCGCGTCCCACATTTGCAGATAGCAATCTTTTTTTCTGTTTTCTTGTGGTGCTTTCTTGAATACTCATGTCATTCCCCGGCGCATCTGAAGATGTTTCAAGCTGTTGAGATCTATCTGTTCAATATTGTTCAATTATAATCATGCAGTGTTTTCTTGGTGAACGAAGGTCATGCTCCAGTGATTGATTTCGTTGCGCAGCTCAGGTGATGGAATTTGCCAGGCTCTTCGACCCTCAAGGCTATGCCAGAGCGCACCAGACCAAGAGCCCTCGGGTCAGCGTGGGAATTATCAGGCAGCATCGATGGCAATCTTATTCCAGAGTATACTTACCGATGATATCCGATGTATCACTTGAGATCCAAACAAACATTCCTGGCCCTGGAACCTAATTGTGCTTGTCCTGTACTTGGTGACCCATGCGGTTGGGTCTCTGTGTGTGTGTGTAACATCTGAACAGATGTAAAACTTCTTTGATTCAAATCTGTTCACATTTGCCGGGAATCTTTTCACATTTGCAGGGGAGTGGAGCAGGCCTGCAGAGCTCCACTTAACAAAGCTCTCTGCAGTGTCCTGAGGATATCACTGGAGACGTCCAGTGACGTACCTGCGTTGTTGTGATCACCGGTTGTTCAGGGTTTGCTTCTATTCAATTGTCCATGTTTGCTGATGGGAAGAGGCTCAACCCAAGAACCTCAATGTCAATGTCAATGTCAATTTATTTATTTCTTCACGGTTGCCACAATCTGTATTTTCGCCGAAACCATGTAATGGTTTTTGCTACATCAGAACCTTCCTCAGAGCAAGGACGTAGAAAACATACTTGGAACAATCTGTTTACATGATCGCCGACACCATCGTCGCCGACAGTTATTTATTTATTGGCTAAGCTTCGCCGAGACATCGCCGATGATATTATTGCTGGTTTATTTATTCTTTTTGATGTCGATTCTGAACCCGATGACCATTCTGAAGTACTTCCATTATTCGTAGGCTGCATCGTTAATTTCATTGTTTCGTATCTAATCTGCATGTTTCAGGATTCAGTTCCTGCCGGATCATATAATGATCCATTCTTGTCTAGTGTGATTTCCATGGTGGCTCCGACATGGTGCCATGGAGCCATTTGAGGCAACCCTTGTCAGGGTGAGTGTTGACAGACTTGACTTCTGAATTCACATTTTTCAACTCAGTAATTCGTTTAAGTCAAGTGGAACAGCCTGCCTTGCGTTTTATCAGCCGTTTTGAGTGTCCCGCCGTTGCTGTGGTCCTTGTGAACCTAGTGAAATGCTCCTCTGCAGAGTGAAGTTGTGCCGAACATTCAGAAACCTCTTATTCTGCAGCACTCTCACAGCGACATTTTGCAACATTACACGACAATGGACCAGGCAGGCACACGACTTTCAGGTGTGGTTTTCCTTTCCTTTTGGTTCTCTGTTGAGGTGAAACATTTTGTGCATCTAATTCGCTGGAATTTGAAAGCCGTTTGATGCCATTGGGGCACGACTTGACTGCGGGCCTGTTGTGGCACAATTGCACGAATAGTAGCTCTAGGAACTGAATCCTGTTGTTACAATCCTGTTGTTACAATCCCATTATTTGTCATTATTCCTCGTGAGCGATGTATCCGTGGACCAACCCTCCGACGTCATGGCCTGCTCCACCGCAGCCTGCGAACCCATCTTCGACGTGGCAGCAATCGTCGCAAAATGCACATCTATTTGGACATCCTTCGGCATTGCATCCTACATGGTCTTCTTCAGCTTCGCTCATGCCGTCCACATCGGCCCCAACCTCGCTGCCGTTCACCTCATTGACTCCGGCTCCTCATGCAGTACCAGGCCCACAGTTCGTTCCCACTATGCCCTCGCCTTTGGCCCCTGAAACCACCATGGTGCACACCGCTCCGTCGACCTTTCCATCGCCTACGGCACCCACCGCTCCACCCACGTGGCCTACTCCATCCCCTACATCGACTACACCACCTACATCGACTACGCCACCGACACCTTTGCCCAGTTCTCCATACCCACCCCACCATATTCAACCACCATTACAGACGGACGCATCGATGGTCCCTCCAGATGAACCTTCAGTACGGGCCCCAGCAGTTAAAGCGGCTCCCAGGCTTCGCTCTGACAAGCGACCGGATCGACCACGTCGACCAGCTCCAAAAGTCCCTCCTCCTTCTACACCACCAACACCCACGGCAGCACCGACTTCATCCGTGTCACCTGAACTGGTAGCGTTGGGCTCCACTGCACAGCAACTTGCGGAATCGGTTCGATTTATTCAAGCTCAGCAACAAATGATCATGGATTCCCAACGAGCCCAAGAACAACGTCAGCTACTTCTCCAACAAGATGGACCTCCACCGAACCCTATTCCACAGACACCACCACCAACAACTACACCACCACTGATCGCCACTCCTCCACCTGCACCGAAAGCCAGACCCACCGAACCTGATATTCCGGACCCTCGTATTGTCCAAGCTCCAACCATCGATCCTCCTCACCAACTACATGTTCCACCACCAACAACACGCCGACCACGTTCCAGGACTCCAAGATCACGTTCCCATCGACCTTCTGTACGTTCCCATCACCCTCGCTACTCTCCCCACCGTGCAGCTCGACCTCGTTCTCCTCTTCCTCGTCATCGGTCATCCACGAAACATGCCAAGGACCGCAGAACCCCATCTCCATACAGACGACGATCACCACCAAGACACCGCTCTCCCGTGGTTCCTCGACGTCACCGATCTCACCCGCGACCACGTTCCGAGACACCACGTCACCAATCCAGAGGCCGTGAAGTCATACTTCGACCAGCTGCAAACCCATCCAATCCGAACTACATCCCCATTCCCGACGCTGATGACACCAGGGGTACATGGAAAGACAGCCACTACACCGACGACTACCATCACCACACTGCTCGACCCAATTCTCCTGCCGATCCACCACAACCGGAACCACCAACCAACCCACCAGCCCATACTTCAGCACCACTTGGCGCTGTGTCCTTCCGCGTCCCTGACGGTGACAGTGAAAATTCTGAGGTTGCAGATACAATTTCGATCACCAAGTTCGACACGAATGACATCGACCTCAGTGAAATGGTTGAGGCGGCCAATGACCCCCTTAGGGTCCGCTGCCTGACGGAGCTTGGGCCCGATCATGTTGTGCCCCTACGCCAATCATTGACCCCGGCTATCTTGCAGCTCTTCAACCAGTTCGTTGACGAGATGTTCCACCAGTTGGCTCAACCATACCGAACCGTCAACAACCAACGTATTTATATCAAAGCTAGCCAAGCCACCGTCAAAAACATTGCCAGGGCCTTTGCACAATCCAACTTACTGGACATCGAGCTTGCGAGGCAAACACAAGCCTTCTACATCGAGCCAGAGAACCTGCTGACCATCACGGTGCCCACAGGATTGAAAAAGAAACCAATCTATCGTGGCGAACACATGGGCACCTACCTGATCTATCACAAAACGAGTTGGGAAACAGTTGCCAAAATTCTCGCGGAAGACTGCATTCGCCCGGCAACTTGGACAAAAAACGAAGCCGGCATGCCAACTCAATACCCATGTTACGGATTCTTCGGTATGTCCTCTGAGATCGCGGACATCGACAACCTACCCGGCTATGCTGTCAAGATCTGTACCTCTCAGCTCTACAAAATTGGCAAAGGACAAAACCCATCAGGCCTGCTGGCCATTTGCCGCTCACCCAAATGCATCCGTGCCCTAGCTGGAGGAAATGACCAAATTCAACGCTTGTGCAACCTTGCGGGCATAGCCAAGGGCAAAGACAATGCAACGGCTATGAACTCCAGCGCCGCATCCATATGCTACGTCGCCTCCACTCACTCGGTTTTCCCGGGCTTGATCACACACCAGACGGCGGAGACCAATGCACCCACGGAACATCCTGATGATCATGCACGTCCAGTACGACCTGACCCTCCTGCCAATGCCCCAGAACTTTTGGAACCACCTCCAGACGACTCTCGAGATACACCTGGCCACCACGAGACAGCTGCTTCTGGTTCTCGAGATCATGCTCGCCGATCTTGGCACGACACTGCCCCTTGGGACAATTCAACCTACAGCCGCCGAGATCGCCGTTCCTCCTATCATGAAGGCCACTCTCGAGACCAGCACCGTGAAGGCCGACCTCATTCTCGACACTCGACGTATCACTCCAGATCTCGTTGGTGAACTCTTTACCTCTGAGGAGCACCGGAACAAGTATCGACTATTCTACGACTGCGATACAGTGAGCCTAGTGGCCTTGCCCGATCATTTTGGAGTAACAATGCTTCTCCCGACATTCGGTATTGATGCCACTTCTTCCTCAAAAGGTTTGGGAACTGCTGCATGCTCATGATATTTGAACCTTGCGCCAGATTCGAACTTCACTTTACGTTTCACCTACTGGTATCACGTATTATGTTTCACACCATTTCAATCACACATTACTCTTGTCTCACCTGGACAATTTCCGCAGCTTTCAACCGGCAGTTCGAGCTTATTTGACCTATTATCTCGTGGCCCCGTCTACATCATGGCGTCCCAGGACCTGATCTCCCAGTTCAATTCGGATGTCAATGGAATTCCTCCTTCCCAGCCGGATTGCTCTCGCACACCTCCCCGTCATCAACATGGATGGCACCAAGCAGTACCTGCGTTCCGTGGCCCGATGCACTATGCCATGGCGACCCATCGACCTTTCTGGAACCCGTCCGGAATACCGCCTCCGCCACCTACATCTCCATCGTTCCCAACACGCCCACCATGGACTCCACCTACGGCACCTTTTCCACCCACACCGCCTCCGTGCTCACAGACACCTCCCAACAATGCCAACTTTGCACCTCAACGTCATCCTTTTACACCGAGATCGCCGAGGCCTATGTCATCCCCGGGAGCAAGTTCTACTGTCAACGACGGATATACATGCAGACCAATCGAAATCCCACCAGTGGAGCAATGGAAACCTGATGTCGACTTCCACGACTCCAACAAAATCAATGGTCTGGATTTCCCTTCCAGAATCCGACAGAGCAGATTTTCCAGCTACAAGGACATTGAAGGGATGGATCCTTTACAAGTCCCACTCTGGAAGTTCTTGTACCAGGGCTTGCACAATACCTGGCTCCGTCGGGTTGCATACGGAAGAGAAACCTTCGTCCTCCCTTTTGACAACATCGGCACTACAGTATTTGTGGCTGAATTGGTATCACAACTACGCACCCGCAACGTGGATTTGGACAAACTTGCTACCTTTCGAGCTCGCTCAGCAGGCCAATGTCTCAACCAGAAGGAAGCAACTCAAAACATGGCCAAAGACGTTGCTCAACTTCTCCAATCTTGGCTCCCGGCTCAACCATCTGCGGATGTGGCGAGCCAACAACGCATTCTCGAATTGGAGGCAGAACTGGCCAAGGTCAAATCGACCACCACTACCTCACCGGGTACGGCACCTCAGGGCTCTACTCCGGCCACGACACCGATTGGACGCGCACTTCAAGGACAACCTGCCGCCTCTACGACCTTTGATCCTTCGACGCTACTTATCTCCCCGGGATCGGTGAACACTTGGCTCGTTGACAATCAACCCACATCATTGTCTGACACACAATACACAAAGTGGGTGAAAGCCCTGAAACTACCACAGCCCAAGCAGGACATCTTGGAGAAGAACTTGGAGAAGGTCAACGAATGGTGGCAAAACCAACCCGATGATGCTTCAAAGACTATTCAACGCGCAAGCGTGGCTATGGGTATCGACCCATGCAAGCACAAAGGGGCCTCCACGGATGAAGTCGTCCTCAAGGTCATGACTGTGGCGTTATTGATGCACTCCTGACTAGCAGCGTATTTGAAATCACCTGGCTCAAAAGCAGCCAACATTATGCGAACTTTGGCCGTGGCTCATTCCTGTATTCTTGTTCTTGCATTATTGACTCCTTTTACGTTGTCCCCTTCTGTTGATGTCTTTTTTGCTTTTCGGATGCTCCAAACGGTATTGATGGGCCAATATGTGTTATTGCATCCACGGGCCAATCCGAAACTCCAAGCCTTGCTCAAAGGCACTCCGATGCAGAGTATTTTCTTTTGCAGATCCTGGGATGACTTGTCAGTCGCCCTCCAGTGTTTCAAGCACCCTCAGGCGGTGTATATTCGGTTTTGCCACATTGCTAATTTTCAACCCAAGTTTTATGTTGGTTCCACGTCTTCGTTTGTTTTGGACCGCGAACACTCTCGCTATCGGAAATTTCTGCAAGTACAACAACATAAATTCGTGTTGGCCGAAGTTGCCTTACGGTTTTGGTGCAGATTTGACAACTTCTGGATGTGGTCTGTTTTCCCGATCTACACCAATAAATCCAATTTTTGGGCCTTGGAACAGGCCTTAATTCAATTGTGGCAACCTCGATTGAATACTCCGTTCATTTACCAGTTTTTCAATTGCCGAAAGGGACTCATTGCACGTACCAAATTTTCCGCCTCCCGACAATTTGGAGCATTTTCCTTGTGGCGGAAACTTCGCTGGCGATCTACACCTCATCATGTTAGACATGCTCTTCATAGTCCCCTTTTCCATCGACGAGTACAACTGTGGGAGATTATTCAGGATTTGGGCAGTAACTCCGTCAGACGCTTCCACATGGAGAAGAAACTCCGATCCAACGAAATTGGAGTCCAAGGCTGCTATTTTATCCGACGCCTTGCCAACAATCTGGGAGAACCCCAAAGGTCGTACGCCATCAATGCCATTGACCGAGCTTTGACCTTCTGGAAGGCCAAACGAGTCAGAAAACCGGTTCCTCTTCGTGCACCTTGGTTACTATGCCCCAATTGGACTCGGGATCTTCGACGGCTGCTCACCTTCCACGTTCATCAAACTCGACGTTATAACACCACATTGCAGACTCCTTCCACGGCGATTGTCTTCACAAAGTTCCCCTCGGTGATGGATAGCTTGTGCAATCACAAAGAAGCCGCTACAAAATGGGCTGATGGCGAAACCCCAAAATGTACCTGTGATGCCTTGCAACCTCATGCCCTTCATGCTCCCCAACCCGATCACCACTTGGTCCTGGACGGCGACAACCTACATTTCGAGGATGGCCCACACACATCCATTGCGACTGGCTCACTTCAAAACAAAATCTTCCACCTTCCAAAGAAATCCAGACATCGCTTCGCCTGGCTCTGCGGACGTGGACTACCCGGAACTCACTCCCTCCCTTACAAAAGTCTCATATTGATGAGCTCTGGCATCGTTCTATTCAATCCCACTACCACACCCTCAACAACCACATCACTCACAAAGACATCGGCCGCTTCAAACGTCTCTTTCCAGAAGCCGTCTTCCACAACGAGGACAAGCGCGCTACATCCCTACGAATCTACTGCCCCGTACTCTACTTCCAGTGCCTCACCACCACCTTCGCCGATCCGTTGGTATTTCGCAAGTTGGAGCAAAGCTCGAGTGACATCATCGAGAAGACCATCGCCGAGATCAACCGCCAATTTGGCAAAGCATACCCATGGGCACTTGGTGCCGGACGAGACCTACCGAATGCCTATGTTCTCCCCAAACGGAAGAAACAGTTCAATGCCGGGCGACCCATCGTCAGCTTCTTCACGGCACCTTTCCGGCCTATGTTGAACTGCACCGCCAAGCTGATCTACAACCTTCTACCCCAAGCGTTTCCCCACAACCTGGCAAAGGGTGATGTATTTGACCTCATCAAGCTCCTCAAGGACACCGACTTTGATTCACTCCCTACTCCACGAATACACAACCAAGATCTTGCGGGTTTCTTCACAAGCATTGACACTGACCGCTTCATCGCTAGCTGGCGACTGACCTTGCAGTTTCTCTCGACCCTTATGAACACCGACCCTGACGAGATCATCTCCGTGAAGGCAACTCCGGGCAACACCACAGGGGACGTAGTCAAAGGCCGCACATGCCGTACACTGAATGTGACCAGGAAGATCTTCATTCGGGACATTGAACGCATCATCCTTATGTCTTTGAAGATGACTCAATTCTCTATTGGCACTACGGTTTTTGAACAAATCCGGGGATCCCCTATGGGCTCCCCACTGAGTCCAGCATTATGCATGATGGTTGTCGCACTCTCTGAAGAAATCTGGTACCGAACCTACCATACCACCCTCAGCACCATGGATCTTACAGCTCGCCTCCTTCGCTATGTGGACAACAGACTGTGCTTGTCGGACCCCTGCTGGGACTACGAAATCTGCTTCGCCAATTTCCTCCACCCGGAGTTCTACGGCCATCCTATCATTTTGGAAACGGAACCGGACCAGGAGTTCTTGGGTTTTTGCATCGAGTTCGAGCCTTTTGCCCTTCGCTACAGCCCTCCACGCGACTTCAACCAGGTCATGGCGCCATTCTCCGCATCACCTTTGGCCGTCCAACTTTCGGGTTTTGTTTCACGATTATTTCTGGTCGCCAAATGCGCGCACCCTGCACACGAACGAACACGAGGTTTTGCCGCATTGCACCGTTTGTACAGATTTGCAGGTTTTACCGAGTCCGACCTTGTCGCTGCTGCCAAGCCGATCCGTCAATATTTGCACGTTCCCTCATTGTGGTAAAAACCTGAACCGGCCTGCCGCTGGTACTTACGTTTCATTATTCACATCTTGCTGAACGTTTCACCTATTTGGACCACATGTGAATTTATATGATCTTAGAGTAGTGTTTCCAGCTGGCTTACCCTCAAACTCGGCTTCATTTATTTGTCGGCCCATATTCGACGCATTATCATGGCTTCCTCGCCTCCTACAACGTCAATTCCGATTCAAGAACCAGTGTTTCTTCAATTTCTTCATGATGTTCACCATGCTTACCTTCTACTACATCGAGCAATGGCGCTACTACCACCCACGCTCATTCCCAACATTGAACCTACTCCTCTTCCCAGTACAGACGTATGGAATCAACCTGATGGGCTACGTCCACACTACTCGGACCAGACCAACGCCTTTATTGACAATGCCCCCATCCCATCACCGGACATGTTGGAGGAAGAGACACTTATGGAGGATCTGGTGGAAACTCATCTCCCTGAGCCACACCACCATGTTGCCGCTCCGTCACCTGATGTCCTACCTGCACCCTCGAAGCTTTCTACCAGAACACCATCACCGCCGAAGCGCAAACAGAAAGCCAAATCCGCTCCAAAGGCGCCCGCTAAACGTCGTCGCCGACGTGACCAATCCCGATCCCGCTCCTCGAGCCCACTGTCACTCTGGACTTCCGAAGACAAACAGAAACTACGCACCTTGAAGGCTGACGAGAAGTCTAGATTCTCATGGAAGGTGGTCTCGACCAAGATGGGCAAGTCCGAGGAAGACGTTCGCTCTATGTGGAATAAGATCAAAGACAAACTTGGCTGACCAACGACATATGCGAACCACAAGAAAAAGGTAGTTTGCGGCACTGTATCACAGTCTCACCAACCAGTTGGCCTTTTCTTTGTGAATCATTGTTCCTTTCGTTGATCTTCACAACCTCGGGCGTTGTTGCCCCATTGACTTTTGACACGTCGTATCATATAACCCGCTAGCCATTTATTATGTCTCTCCGCATTCACCTGGACCGCTATTGCCAACTGAGAGCTATGTCCAACGAGAGGATCTCACCTACACGACGCTCACGCTCTCCAACAAGGGCATCGTCTTCCGCTATGGGTTCTTCGTCACTTCAGCACCCACCCAACCGGACTCCGCCTATGACACCCCATCGACCGGTTATTTTCCAATTGGACCTGAAGCCGATGCAGCAACTTGCCGTCCGCAACCCTTACTACAACATCTTGACCCCTAAGGTCGCGGGCAACCTCCCTACGGCCACCTACGATAGCCTGTTTCAGACGTTCAAGGTGATCTACCCGGACTATGCTCGCAGTCATTTTGTTTCAGACCTCAAAACTGTGGTCACCGACACGTTGCTACAACGATGGTCGATACACCTACCAGCGTCAGATTTCTACATGATGATTGATACTGATCAAGGAGCTCAGATGCTTGACGACCTCCCTCATTCTCTTTTGGACGTTTTGAACTGGTTCTACCCGAGATGGAAAACTCATCAACATCTCGATGCTTTCACGACTCGTGAGTGTTCACCTTTGCTGCTGACACCCCATCCAGATGCACAAGACACAGGCTTCGCTGTACATGTTCAAGTGATTCCTCGTGGGCATCCATTCGTCACGGCCACCAGATACACTAAAGCGGCCGAGTGATTAACCTTGGAGATAGAACTTGGCGACGCTCACCTCTATGAGAAAAGAAAAATGCACTCGTTATGATGTCCGCCACCCCGGTTTTTGGGTTTCTTTTGTCCCCCTTGCTTCTCCTCTTTACATATTGCGATGTTCTTGGTTCGTCCTTCCATCATTGACCTTTCCCCACGGCTTTTTGGCTTCAGTTCAGTTTATCTCGATATCATATTATTGCTACTGTACATGATGACCTCCAACACGGATGACAATGCCCGATTTGTCTCAAACCGTTCCTCACCTACATCCGCACATGGCCTCGTTCCACACCTACCACCGGATGATCCTACCTCGGCATCATATATTCCCCGTGAAGCGCGAATGATTCCAACCTCAACCACCGTCCATTCCGTCTTCATCAAGAAGCTGAGCTACCCTTTATCTACTCGTCCAGATGAACTTTGGATCGTGGAAAGGACACTTGATGGTATTGAAACGTGGAAACCAGTGGAAACATTTCTGGAGAACATGCACCTCACCAACGATTGTGCTACCAGCTGCTACCCTACGTACCACGGCCAACCAGTGGCGCCGATACTATGACGTACCACTCCAATCATCCTCCTCCCCTACGGCAACTGCTGGTCCTGTTCTACCACACCCGGAACACTCCAACGTCTACGTCTCCCAACCGTACGAAGCGATACCGGACCAACTCCATATTTTACAGTCATGCTGGGGACGTTCCGCCCAACACCACTCTCAAGGAACCACCACCTCTTTATATTGGCCACCATGGCGGTCTACACCACCTTCTTCACCACCGGCAACATTGCAACGTACCTTACCTCTCAATCGCCCCACCATCCCTCCTCAACAAGTACATGGTCCACTGGAAGCGAACGAGACGGACCTGATGGATATGTCTGACTCCAGTGTGTAATACACCACATTATTTGTCGGAATCGGAAAAGGTACGGTGACTACACGTCGATTTGTGACTACTCATTCGGTATACCTTTTCCCTCCATTTTCCAATTTTTGGGATTTATTCCTTGGTCATTGTCCTTCTATGTTGCAGCTTGGGCTTTTCGCTTTATACTCGAAACCTGACATTCAACGCCATGGCTCATTCGTCTCGGCCCCATCCATATCGCGCTACAGCTACGGTTGAGACACCAGAGGGCACCCGCACCATTGGATGGTTTGCTGGACCCCGAGGCCTTCCTGGTCACTTGAACCCTCCTCCATACCGACCTATCCTTATTTTGATTGACTACTCTCCCTTACAGGAACTGACTCATCGCAGCGAACCTGACCGTGAACACTACATGGCTTTGGCTAGCTCAAACCTCAAAAATGTTACTGGCTACGAACTTGAAGGTCTGTTCACCTGGTCACGTCAGATGGGACCAGTGGAAGCCGGTGTCCTTCCCATTGGAGAACTACGTTTCCGCATTTCAAAAAGATTGAGGACCCAATGGGACATCCAGTTTGACCCTTCGAATTTGGAGTTTCGCTATTGCGACCTGGAAGGTGATTCGTTCCAAGTCCCCAATGAGATGACGATCATGCAGCTTCTGGAAGAATACCGACCCGAATGGCGACTCCGACAGTACAACTACATTGAATCCTCCTTGCTCGTCCCGGGTACCTCACAGCCTTTCGTACTACGTCTACGATGCAGCAAAGTTACTCCCGGTGTGATCCTGCCCTGATACGCTCACTGGCCACAAAAAAGACAATGCTCGAGGGTTTGTCGTTTTACCGTTGACAATTTTCAACACGAAGGATTCTGGGAATTCCATTTTGTTAGGCTTTGAACTATTGCCTTTCCGTGAACCTTGAACCACTTGATTGATGACTGGACCTCACTTTTATCATCATTTTGGTTATTTTTATTCCTGGGCTGGGCTCACTCTCGCATTTTCGTGATACCTCAGCTTTTGTTGCACCATCTCACGCATTTCTGATCGTTTCACCCATGGAGCATAAACGAGACGCGACCGTGGCGGGCTTGGCTTGGCCTTCGAATCCCAACCGTGGACTTGCTCCTACCAACCCTGATCAAGCACCAGACGGCCCGGCTTCTACACTATGTCATTCTGGTCTTCCTGATCCTACTACTGGGACCCCTTCGGCACCTTTAGCAGCTGACAATACAACTACCGACACTGGAACCACGACCCATTCTGATACATATTCAGGCCCCGCACCTTTTGACGCCCCTTTTCCGACGGAGCAACGTCCTGCATACCACTACCTCCATCGTGCTCACTTCTCTTCCCGCGTGGTTCACCAGATCCAATTCAAGATCATTACTCACTCCAACAATACCAGGGCGCTATTCATTGAAGAGATCCCCTTGTCCGGGCTTTCCAAATGTCGTGATCCTGAGCACTACTTTTACGGTCTTTCGGGCAACTGGGAGTGGTCCCTGCGCACAGCGGATTACTGGCGACATCACTTTGAGATTCCTCTAGTACATGGACATCACCCTTATCACAATGTTCCCATTGAGCCCACGGCACCTACGGAGGCAACCCACTTTACTCCGAAGATTCAGGACCTGTCCCAACAACTTTCCATCACTTTGAGGGCTGCTATGGCATCGGGGGAACTCAACGACACGTGGAGGATGCTTGAGGACATGAGCTTCCGTGACGCGATCCAAACACTTCAAGCTGGGACGCACCTCCCTTCTGAGTGATTGAACACGGCTCTGTACATTAGTACCGGAAACGGTTTTTGTATTTGAATAATCTTGCCAACTTTTGCTGCGTTGCTCATCCAAAAAATCAAACCCCGCTACACGCGGGGTGTGTGTGTGTGTAACATCTGAACAGATGTAAAACTTCTTTGATTCAAATCTGTTCACATTTGCCGGGAATCTTTTCACATTTGCAGGGGAGTGGAGCAGGCCTGCAGAGCTCCACTTAACAAAGCTCTCTGCAGTGTCCTGAGGATATCACTGGAGACGTCCAGTGACGTACCTGCGTTGTTGTGATCACCGGTTGTTCAGGGTTTGCTTCTATTCAATTGTCCATGTTTGCTGATGGGAAGAGGCTCAACCCAAGAACCTCAATGTCAATGTCAATGTCAATTTATTTATTTCTTCACGGTTGCCACAATCTGTATTTTCGCCGAAACCATGTAATGGTTTTTGCTACATCAGAACCTTCCTCAGAGCAAGGACGTAGAAAACATACTTGGAACAATCTGTTTACATGATCGCCGACACCATCGTCGCCGACAGTTATTTATTTATTGGCTAAGCTTCGCCGAGACATCGCCGATGATATTATTGCTGGTTTATTTATTCTTTTTGATGCGATTCTGAACCCGATGACCATTCTGAAGTACTTCCATTATTCGTAGGCTGCATCGTTAATTTCATTGTTTCGTATCTAATCTGCATGTTTCAGGATTCAGTTCCTGCCGGATCATATAATGATCCATTCTTGTCTAGTGTGTGACTCAGCAGTGGGATCTTTTTGATTATTCGACTACTCGTAAGACCAGCAATCCGTGCATGGATACAGCAAGGCTTGAACGACTGATTTTGTTTTGTTTGTATGTGTGGGCTGACATCGGAAGGCAGAATGACTTGTGTGTAGGTCAAGCTCAGATTCTGACCAAATGCTCCAATGTTCCCTCTCATCGCCTGCCTGTGGTTTTGAAATGTCTTAAAAATTGCAAATCCAATTCTTCCAGTGATCCAGACTAGCTTGCGCTTCCAGGACTATGTGAGAATAAAACTTCCAATTTCTCCATTGATCACAGTTTGTATTTTGATGTCCACTGCTCCTTGGCTGGAATTATGTTGTGTTTTCATTCCCCCAACTCTCCCAAGTCAGGGGCACCTTGGCACATTTAAATGGAGACGATAATGAGAAGATAATGAGAAGATAATGAGAAGATAATGAGATTGTTATCACAGGTTATCACAGGCTATCCTGTTTCCAGATGTTTCCAGATTACTTCTTCGTGGAGCAGACCGCACCAGATTGCTTCCCCCGAGGTCCTTAGACTCCGACCACCAAGCAACGTTTGCTGTGTTCCTTAATTTGGAACAAATGCGCAGTCTCAAGAGCTAATGACAGCTAGTGCACTGTTTTGGAAGTTTAGACATGAGCTTCTTGGTGCAGACAAATCGAGATAGAGATGTTGAGATAAGCGGACAAGATTGAGAATGTTCAGTAGTTTGCTAAGTGAAACGGCTTGCTGAGTACGATACTTATGGCCCAAAATGTATTGTGCTGACGTGCTTAAAGGTATATAGATGTTTGCAGTGCTCAAAAGCTACGCAGAGTGGCCTTGGGGGGAAATCTGGCAAATCAGACAAGCACAAGTAGAAAAGAGCGGAACGAAGTTGAACAAGCCACGGAAAATCACGGCAAAAATACATCAAAATACACTGGCATACAACTGCACATCCTGCATGAGAAAGCGCTGATCGTTTGGGTTCTCCACAAGAAAGGACTCTGTTCATGTCTGTTCCCTTGCGATCTCTTGCCTCCTTCCATCCGATCTGAAATCTCCAAGCCTGGGCCCAGCATTGGTCGCTATATGATGGCTATGATGGCTATGATGGCTATGATGGCTATATATCTGAGTTGTAGCGCTTTCTCAAGGCACCAAACAAACAGAGCAAACAGACACCAAGCCAGACAGGTCTTGCTCAGCGGTTCCAGCCCACCAAGGCGATCTCCAAGAAGCAAAAGATCCGCTTCTTGCTGGGAATCTTGGTGCAATTGGTGTAACATGGTTTTGCCGCTTTGCCGAGCTTTTTTCCAATTTTTCTGTTGCTGTTGCTGATTTCCGTCATGACGACATCAGTCTTGATTGCAAGGAATCTTCGACGAGAACGACAATCGCGCCTTTGAGGAGGAAGAGTTTGTGGAGATGCTGCTCGCACTTTTCTGTGGCATGGGTGCCATGCCCCTTGGATGATATGAGTTGCTTTCAATTGATCAGACCCAGAGTTATCTTGAGCTTGGAACAGGTGAGAAGGTGTGAACAATTTTGTAGCGCCATTTCTTGTATGCTGGAAGTTTATGAGTTTATGTGACCACCCGGCAGAACCGGGTGGAACTTTGGGCTGTTCCTGTGAGTAGCTGAAGCCCTTAAGAGTCCGTTGCCCCGGTGTGTAATACTCCGTTGCCTCATGTCTGGTAGCTGTGCTTGTAGCTATCCAGCTTGCATGGTGTGTGGGGAGAGCTTGGAAAACGCATCGGGATGAACCAAAACATCTTAGTCTGACATAGTCTGACATGTCAAGATCATCTTGCTGTTCTGAAACTGCAGGTTTGCAGAAGTGTGAACAGGGCGGAGAATGCACTGTTTTGTTGTGCCTCGTGACATAGGTCTTGTTGCTGAGCCACCCAGAGGTTCAACATGCTGAATTTGAAGGACGCCATGCCCTCCAAGCAGCGCATGGAAGCTCTGGCTAGGCGCCTCTTCGGGCGCATCATTGATTTCTATCGAGACAAGACAGGACGGTGGATGGAGGTGGGCTAAGGATTTGCACTTTTTCCTGGCGAATCTGGTGACTGTCTTGGGCCATTTTGGGCCAGTAGGGGGAAAACCCTGAAAAGCCACAGTCTTGGGACCTCTTTGGTGTTCTGCTTACGCCACCTGTGAGTTGCAATTTGTTACAATGCAGCCCTACCAGGAGATTGTTTTTTGGACGAGAGTATGCCCTTTACTGTCATTGAGGCGCTGGGTGCTTCCGCGACAAGTCTCCAAACAGATTTCATTTACGCATATTTAAGACAGGCTAAACTTCACCATGAACTTTCGTGGACGTTCATCTTGAATCTTGACTGAAACATTCGACTAGGAATGAGTGCATGGTTTTGATTCACTGGGTGTGAACGGATTGAAGGTATAATTCCTAAGAGGAACTTTCAGACTTTCAGGGTCATTCTCCAGGACAGGGGACTAGTTCCCAACAGTGAATCTGTTGGGTTTCAATCTCTGCGCCCGGGGAGTGGTGACAGGAAAATGCACGCCCCGAAAAACCGCAACAGTACTGGCGAAACCTTACTGGAACCTTGCTGGAACCTTACCTTGGTGGAACCTTGCTGCCTGGTGAAACCTTGCTCGAACCTTGCTGGAACTCTGCTAGAACCTTGTTAACAAAACTTGCAGATTTTGTTTGAATTTTGTTTTATTAGTTTGCATTTTTCTCTGCTTAATGAATGTGCGGCAAATCCTACCAGTCGAACCCTGAAAAACCTGGAGCGATAGATCCTGGAACCCAGGAACCCTGGAACCCTGAAACCCTAAAATCTTGGAACCCTTCAATCTTAAATTAAGCCTAAAACCTTGGAAACCTGCATCCTTGAGATCGTGGTGCAAGCTTGGAACTTTGCCCCGTGACATTGCAACCTTGGAATTCTGGAGAGCTCTGGAACCTATAATTCCAGAACCCTGGAGCTTTGAAACCGTTGAAACCTGCAACCTTGGATTCCTGGAGCCTTGTAGCCTTGGAACCTTGGAACCCCGCGACCTTAGAATCCTGCAACCCTGGAGCCCTGGAATCCCGGAAATTTCGACCCTTTGCAACTGGAACCTTTGTGCTTGCCGTGAGCCGTGGTAACCTTGCGCACTGGAAACCCTCAAGCTTTACCTGAAACCCTGCATTTTGGGACTCGCATAGTATGGGTCCCTTGGTCCATGGATCTTGGAACCAGGGAACTTGGAATTTTTAAACGAGTCATGTAATTTTGGAACCCCGAACTTGGCCTCTTGCAACCTTAGAGCCTTGCTACCCTGGCTGGAAACCGAAAGCCTTGTGGAAAACTTTGAACCTTGGAACCTTGTGAAGCTGTAGAATTGACGCTTTACTATGGATCATAATTTGTTTGGCATTTGTTTTGCATGGCGCTGGTCATTTCGTTGTTGATGAATCAAACCAAGACCCTTACAAGTCTGGAACCTTGATGTTTGGAACCTTGAACCCTGGAAACCTGGAACCCCAGAACCCTGGCAATCCAGAACTTTGGAACCTTGGAACTCTCGAAACCTGCAACTGTGCAATCCTGGAGACCTGCAACTGTGGAACCCTGGAATCCTGCAAAACCTTGGGGCCTTGCCCGAGAACATTGCAACCCTGGAACCCTGGAGCCTGCTGTTGGGTTGCAAAGCGGTTAATTGGTTGTTTTGACGCAGACAGACAGTTCGCCTCTCTGACAGTCATCCCATTCAATTTCAATCTGTTGTCTATGTTACTGTGAAATCTAATCCGGGCCGCCTCCAAGTTGCAAACGATGCAAACGATGGTTGAGCGACTGGCAGATTTGGCAGGATTGGCTTTTGGGCCAAAACAGCGATGCCCTCAATGCACCTTTCGCCCTCTTCATTTATCGATACTCCGCGCCTGGGGAGGAGAAAAACTTGGCAGGATTCAATCTGGAGAGAACATGAGAATTTCAAGATCTTGACGAGAGCCTCATCAAACTTATCAAGACGTAGTAAGGGTGATAGAGATTCGGTCCCCCACCCAGAGTTTGGGGCAGGGAGAAGTAGGGTCTATCAATTTCTCGGCGGCTGAAGATTTTTCCGTGCAGGAAGAAGACCCAGAATTGTTTGAAGATGAGGGTACGGTGCCTAGAATCTGTGCATCATGATCCATCCGATAAAGCGACTGTATGTGCTGTGGAGAAAACTATAGGGCGGAACGGCGGAATGCTAAGATTTCCCAAAAGTTTGTTGCTTCCGTTTGCCTTGCCAGCAAGTGGGGCTAAGATCGGAAGTTTCGACTCTCGCATACGGCGCCGGTGGTTCCGCCGCTAGAGACAGCAGCGTCATTGGACGCAACATTTCTCAATCGAAATGAGGTAGTTGTCGCTGAGATGCAGTGGGAGATGTGGGGAGGCTGCTTTACAACCTTCTTCGTTATATTCAGGGAAGTGTGTGAATGACCCATCATGACCCATGTGAATCTATGTGACGTATCATTGAATTGTTTGTTTTATTGGCTTGGCGTAGCTCATTCTCCAGGGCCATCTAGTTTCATCCCTTCAGGTTGCGCACAAGCTGTTCAACCACTGTCTCTCCACTGGAGGTTTTGGTATGTTGGCAGCACTCAACGATGTGGTCACTTCAAACCGGGGTTACAGGATATTTGATCATCGTCGTTTGGGTTGAGACCTGGGTCTCTCATCTTCACCAAATTTTTGTCAGACAGATGTAGCAAAAACAAACCGGAAGTCGCTCCCCAAATAGCAGATTTACCCGCTCAAATCAGGACCAATGGCTTAAAAACCTGCAATTCGATGCTTAAGGATTCATTCATCTACTAGTAGGGTAGTTGTGGTCGCAGCCGAGGCATGTCCCATTCTGAAGCGGAAGCTGTAGTGGGACCTGTCGACCAAAATCTTTGGATTGATAAACTGCATCGAGCATTGGACGCCACGGAAGACGCTGGGGCAGTGCAAAGTGGAGTTTACCCCTTCCCACACAGCTTGGAGCTTTGGGTCCAGAGAAGTTGCAAGGTCCTAAACTAACTCTGGCAATTCAGCAATTCGTTCTGGCTTCATGTTCTGATTCTGGTTGTACTCGAAGATTCCTGACAGACGTCACCTCTTGCTACCCCGGCTGAAGAGTATGTATATATATATATATAGGACTTTTTGATATTGCCAGTAGCGATTTATATGCTTGTCTTTGACATAGAAAGTAGTTCCTGATGTGGCCCACTCTGCTGAACATATTCTGAACTCCTTTTGCTGAGGATGAGCGGGGAGTCAGCAGGACCACATTCACGAGCTTTTTGAAGAGGATTTGCCCCAAGGTGGGGATGGTAAGGTTCAGCTTCATCTTGCACTTCCTTAGGGGCGGGGGTTTGCAGCGCTTTTTGATCCGATGTGGGAGTCCTGTCATTCCGATTTGTGCCAGGCTAGTGGACGGCACTTGCGCATGTTTCACAGCTGGATCAAAGAGTACGAACATTTGGAAGGATTGCAGCAGGAGGCTGCAATTTGCGTGGAGCCATGTAGGAAGAGTGCGTCGTATGGATGTGAAATTGACAAGACTTGTCTGAGATGTCTAAGTCACGATCCAAGTCGAATTCCGAAAGCAGAGCACAAAAGACATTTACTGCACAGGAGTGGGGATTTTGGCAGACGCATAGGGGACGCGCTTGTCTATGGCTTGACTGGACCAGTTAGGGACCTTTCAAACC